>SJYC01036939.1:0-33653 GCA_006408675.1 Madoqua kirkii | reverse complement strand
CTCTCGGGTCGTTCCTGCGCGTCGCAACCTGGCACTCTAGGCCGCTGCCCCCGACCTCGGACGTGGGATAGGCTCCTCTCCGCCGCGCTCAGTGCCGCAGCCGCCTGCGCTCAGTGCACCGACAGAGATTTCAGTTAGTGAGTAAAATATCTAAAATTCACATGTAGCTTCGTCAGTCAGCTCCTAAGCTCAGGCTTCATTGTCTTAAGCACAGGAATCAGCAGCCTTTTTCTGAAAAGAGCCAGATATATTTATTCTAAGCTTTACCACCCATATTGCCTCTTTCAATTATAGGACAAAAGAGCTGTAGACAACATGTAAGTGAACAAACAAAAGAAACTTCAGCTGTAGTTAAATATCTTCCCACAAAGAAAATCAGGCCCAGATGGTCTCAATGGAGAATGTTAACTAACATTTAAGGAAGACGTAACTCTCATTCTATACAGCTTTGCAACAAATGGGAAAGGGAATACCCCCAAATTATTAAGACCAGCATTTCCCTGTTGTTAAGACTAGACAAAGACTTAACAAAAAGGAAACTACAAATCAACATCTTTTATAAGCGTTGGTACAAAAATTCCTAACAAAACTTGTGCAAACTTAATACAATAATACATTTTAAAGAAAATGACATAATGACTAAGTAGGATTTATCCAGAAATGAAAATCCATCAGTGTAGTTCACCATTCACCCAGTTCAGGCCAGTGAGATGGGTGAAGTCTGCTGGAGGGCTTCTCAGAAGGGTTCCCTTGTTCCCAGCTGAAAGCTGGCAAGGAGATGCTGTTTCTCCGACCCAGTGTCTGAAACAGCGGCAGCCTCTGGGGATGAGGCTGAGGATGAAGCTACCAGAGGCAGCAGCAGACAGACAGAGCCTTGATGAAGTCCTCAAGCTGCTGAATCAATGGGCTGAGAAGTCAGTCCTACCCCAGGACTTAGTCACTTTAGATAAGACACTTCGTATTGTTCTTGTTTGAATAACACAAACACTGGAGACGTATAACAAAAAGCTTGAAAATCCCAATCTTTTCTTGAGCTCAACAAGACTTCTCAAAAAGACCTGAAAGATGAGAAATCTATGTACTCAGATACGTCGGGCTGAGGCTCGCCAGAAAGATTGAGAAAATGGATGGAATCACATCCTATTTCAAGTAACTTTGACCAAAGCATCCTTCAGAAATCCATCAAAGAAAGAACAGTTGTAGACAACACTGGAAGATGCTTTGAAGGACAGTCCCATCTTGAGGGAAGAACGGAGAGGAGGGGGCAGCTTGGGGTGGGAGGTTAGGACAGAGAGACCTCCTAGAAGAGGAGCCCTTGTTCAAGTTCAACCTTTATTTGAAAACTGTTGTGAAAAATAACAAGGAAGACTTCCCTGGTGGTCCACTGGTGAAGAGGCTGCCTGCCAGTGCATGGTACACTGGTTTGATCCCTGGTCTGGGAAGATCCCACACAGCATGGGACAACTGAACCCATGCACCACAACCAGAGAGTAGCCCCCACTCGCCACAACTAGAGAAAGCCCACGCATAGCGATGAAGACCCAGTGTGGCCAAAAATAATTTTTAAAAAAACTTCATTTTTACAAAATGAGAAAAGAAACAGGAAATGGAAGGCACACCAGATTACCTGAAAAAGATAGAATAACGGATCATATCAAGATCATAGTAAATATGTCCAAACTGAGAAACGCTTGCTGCAGTCAGAAAAGTCACAGTCAGAAAGAGGAGGCAGAAACCACGCCAGCAGAAACTTCGAGTCCTTCCTAGGCTTACTGAGAAAAAGGAATTTTCACCAAGTAGCCAATCTTTCCAAAAGCAACTCTGTTTCTGCCCGCCCAGGGCACCTTCAGGGGAGCCAGGAATTGCACAAGTCATGATGGTAAATGTGGGGGTTCTTTCAGAAGGGAGCTGTCCCAAGGAGGCTGGTGGGGGTGGCCTGCAGGCTCAGAACTGAGGAGTGAGATGGCGCTTTGTGCCTGAGAGGTCGAGCAAGGTCGGGCATGGTCGGGCATGTCGCTACGAAAAGCCCCAGAAAAGTGTCGTGAAAGGTCCCGGCGGTTGGCCACCACCCAAACAGGAACCGGAAGTGGACCAAACTTCCGGGAACCAACCCCCTGGCCTGGCCCAATCAAGTGCCGACACGGAGCCCCTGGCTTGAACGCCAGCCCTGACTATAAAACCCCCTTCCCAACCGCCATACCTCGCAGATTCCCTTCCCTTCCCCGCCCCCCGCCGGGAGTGTGCCCGAGAGCGACCGCCCAATAAAGGTTTCCATGGACGGTCCTTAGAGGTGGCTTTTTCTTCCTGAGGCGTTTCTTAACATCTGGCGCCCAGTGTGGGGCTTGAGGTGAGGGCCTCCGGCACTCACCATTGAGGCCCCCTTGAGCTCCACCGCCGCAGTAGCCCCTGACCCAGGCAGCAGACCAACCTCCCGGACGGCAGAATACAGGGTAAGTCCCTTCGGCTTTGGGACCCGCCATCCCAGGCGACCATTTTCTAGGGCCCTGTAACTGGTGCGCACTTACTGGGCCCTCCCACGGGCAGTTCCTTGCCTTCCTCAGGTTCTCAGCTCCTGAGGGAGACGTCCTAAGCGGCTGAGCTACCTCCAGCTCCGGCCTTCCTTGGTCCCCAGCACGTGAGGGAGATGTCCCAAACGGCTGCGGGGATCCCCGGCCTCCTCCGAGGCCTGCCTCCTGACCTGCCTGGAGACGTCCGGACGACAGGGGTGACCTCCACGTGGTCGCCATGGGATCGACGGCTTCCAAACCCGAGCCCAACTGGTCCACTCCCCTAGAATGTTTATTGGCTAACCTACGGACCTTACGGCTAATAGGCTACATTCGCCCCAAGCAGCTTACCCATTTGTGTTCACAGGCCTGGCCACAATATCCTCTAGATAACGGCTCTCACTGGCCAGCCACAGGGACATTAGACTTTGACGTCCTCCGTGATTTAGATAATTACTGCCGGAGAACGGGAAAATGGTCTGAGGTCCCCTACGTTCAGGCCTTTTGGGCATTGCGCTCTCACCCCACCCTGTGCACCACATGCGCCCCTAGCCAGATCCTGCTCACAATGGCTCCCCCAGCTCCACCTTCCTCAGCCAAATCAACCCCCGCTTTCTCTGTTTCCCCGGAAGACCTGGTGGCTCCTCCTCCCTATAGTACTCCCACTGCTCCCACCCCCTCCACGCCGATCCTCCCGCCCTTAACCCTACTCTGTACCCTCCTCTTCCCCCAGTTACTCCCTCACCCTCTCCAGTTAGCTCCCACACCCGCTCCCACAGCAACCCTTCAGAGGTTTCACCTCCTTCCCCTTCTCTTCCCCCGGCCCTCTGCGACAGGTGGCCGGAGCTGAGGGTCTAGCTCAAGTCTGTGTCCCCTTTTCTCTCCAAGATATAGCTCAGATTGAGACCAAGCTGGGATCCTTCTCTTCCAATCCCACTCAGTACATTAAACAATTCACTGGTCTGACCCACACCTATGCCTTAACATGGCAGGACATATATGTCATTTTGGGGTCTACTACCACCCTCGAAGAGAGGCAGGCCATTTGGACGGCAGCCAGGGCTCAGGCCAACCAGCGACACTTTGCCAACCCCTCCCCCGAATGCCCACCGGCAGCTCAGGCAGTTCCTGACATTGACTCTAACTGGAACTACCAGGAAGCGGGTGGCGGCCAGTTGCGGGTATGCTATATGGTCGAGTGTATTCTGGATGGGATGGAGGTGTCCTCTCACAAAGTCATAAACTTCCTCAAACTAGATGAGGTAAGGTAACTCAGGGGCCTGACAAAAACCCAGCCATGTTCCTTAATTGGCTGACTGAAGCCCTCGTTCAGTACACCAGACTGTCCCCTGAGTCCCCTACCGGGGCGGTCACCTTGGCTAGCCGTTTTATCTCCCAATCCACACCTGACATCCGGAAAAAGCTAGCCAAGGCCGAGGACGGCCCTCAGACCCCTATTTGGGACCTGGTAAAAATGGCCTTTAAAGTGTACAACGCCCACGAAGAAGCTGCTGAGGCCAGCCGAAAGGCAAGGCTTAAGCAAAAGGCCGAATTTCAGGCGAGCCTCCTAAACCAACAAACCCAGGCCTTGGGTAGCAGCCTTGCGGCCGGCAGTGGGCTCAGGGCCCCAAAACCCCCCTCCGGGGGCCTGCTTCAAGTGCGGCCAGGAAGGACACTGGGCTGTGTCCCAATCCGCGGCCTCCCTCCAAGCCGTGTCCAAGATGCAGACAACGAGGACACTGGGCTGGTGATTGTCCCCAGGCCTCTCGGGCCCCGACCTCTAGGGGCTGGGGACCAGAGTGCTCTAGGGAGACCTCCTGCCCTCCTCCGGCCTTGGAGCTGCTGAGCTTCGATGATGACTGACGCCACCCAGACTCGGGAACCCCGATAACCCAAGCCGAGCCCAGGGTAACGCTCCAGGTAGCGGGTAAGTCTATCAACTTTCTAGTTGATACGGGGGCTACCTATTCGGTCCTTCCCTTTTTCAGGGGCACTCTACGTCCTTCCCAGGTTTCGGTTATGGGAATTGACGGCCAATCCTCGTGCCCGCTCCAAACCCAGTCACTACCCTGCCAACTAGACTCCTGCCTGTTTGCCCACTCCTTTTTAGCCATCCCCTCCTGCCCTACTCCTCTTTTGGGAAGAGATATACTTGCTAAGCTAAAGGCCACTCTTCACCTGGCTCCAGGATCGGCTCCTATGTCAGGGGCCTTCCTAATGCTACTTGCTGACTCTCCAACCTCTTCTGTTAATCCTGAGATCTGGGACACCCGAGTCCCGGTGGTGGCTCGGTACCACCCTACAGTCCTCATCCGGCTAAGGGACCCCACCCATTTCCCAGCCCGGCCTCAGTTTCCTTTGTCTACCCGTAACCTCAAGGGGCTAAAACCCATCATCAACCGCCTCATGGGGCAGGGCCTCCTGATTCCCACAACTTCCCCCTGTAACATGCCTATCCTTCCTGTTCGGAAGGCCTCGGGAGACTACCGACTGGTGCAGGATCTCCGCCTGATTAACGCGGCAGTGGTCCCGGCCCATCCGCTTGTCCCTAATCCCTACACCCTCCTCTCTTCCTTACCTCCTAAAACCTCTCATTTCACCGTTATTGACCTCAAAGATGCCTTTTTTACTATCCCACTCCACCCTGACTGCCAATTCCTCTTTGCTTTCACCTGGACTGACCCCGACACCCAGCTGACCACACAACTCACATGGACTGTACTCCCTCAGGAGTTCAGAGACAGTCCCCACTACTTTGGACAGGCCCTGTCCCAGGACCTGGCCAGGTGTTCACTTCACCCTAGCACCCTCCTCCGATTCGTAGATGACCTGCTCCTTTGCAGCCCCTCAGAAGAGGCCTCCCGACAACATACTGCAACTCTCCTTAATTTCCTTGGTTCTCAGGGTTACAGAGCCTCGCAATCTAAGGCTCAACTAACTCAGACCTCTGTTGTCTACCTAGGCCTCCAAATCACTCCCACCACTAAAGCCTTGACAGCAGACCAGTGTAGCCTCCTCAGGTCTATCTGCCCTCCGGCCAACAGAGACCAGATCTTGTCCTTCTTAGGACTGACGGGATTCTTCCGACATTGGGTCCCAAATTATGCCACCCTGGCCAAACCTCTATATGCTGCCGCTAAAGAAACTCCCACAGGACCGCTGTCTTCCCCCACTGAAGTGACTCAAGCCTTTCACGCTTTACGCTCAACCCTACTGGCTGCACCCTCTCTCTCTCCCAAATCCCAACTACCCACACCATCTATATACTGATGAAAAGAGAGGGATAGCCTTTGGTGCCTTAGTGCAACCAGTCGGCTCCGAACTGTTGCCTATTGCTTACATATCCAAACAACTTGACCCCACAGCCAGGGGATGGTTCCCCTGCCTGCGGGCACTGGCAGCAGCGACAACGTTGTACGCTGATGCTACAAAGTTGGTTCATGGCCAACCCCTGACCATCTTCTCACCTCATCGTCTTGGTGACCTTTTAGCCTCTAAATTTCTCTCTGACCTCAGCGAGTCTAGGCTCCAGCAGTTTCACCTGGTATTTCTGGATAATCCACAGGTCTCTGTAGATCGTTCTCCACAATTAAACCCACTTTCCTCGTTACCCTCCCTCCCCCTCTTCTCACCACGGGTATAGGCATGTCTCAACACACACATGTCAAGCTCTCCCAACAGATGATCTCTGATACCATGCTGGAGCTCCAGAGCCAAATCGACTCCCTGGCAGAAATGGTCCTCCAGAACCGACGAGGCCTGGATCTGTTAACTGCCAAGGAAGGAGGGATCTGCCTATTCCTGCAAGAGTGATGCTGCTTTTCTGCAGACGCCTGCAGGAAACGGCGCAAGCAACGACAGGCAAGATCCTGATGATGGCGGCTTACACCCGCCTGAACCAGGAGGATGCAACAGAGGTCCCCTAAATGACCCTCTCCCCAGTTCCCACGACGCCCTTACGCAATCCCAGCCACACCCTAGCCCTCGTCGCCCCTGTTCAGCAGGAAGTAGCCAGAGAGAACCGGCGCCCCTTGTCCTATATCAAAAAGGCTGGGATGAGAGGTCGAGCATGGTCGGGCATGTTCGGGCATGTCGCTACGAAAAGCCCCAGAAAAGTGTCGTGAAAGGTCCCGGCGGTTGGCCACCACCCAAACAGGAACCGGAAGTGGACCAAACTTCCGGGAACCAACCCCCTGGCCTGGCCCAATCAAGTGCCGACACGGAGCCCCTGGCTTGAACGCCAGCCCTGACTATAAAACCCCCTTCCCAACCGCCATACCTCGCAGATTCCCTTCCCTTCCCCGCCCCCCGCCGGGAGTGTGCCCGAGAGCGACCGCCCAATAAAGGTTTCCATGGACGGTCCTTAGAGGTGGCTTTTTCTTCCCACAGCGTTTCTTACAGTGCCATCTTGCACTTCCCTCCAGCTCATCAGTTCATTACCGAGTTCCAGACACAGTTTGAGAGGCCCTGTGGATGCTCTTGTTTCTCAGGTCTGTGGGAAAACCTCCCAGGAGGGGCTCACCTGCTCCCCAGCTGGAGAGGAGGGCAGGGCAGCCGGAGCCTGAGTGACCGGAGACCCATCCAGCCCCGAGTCCCAGCAGCAGCCAGAGCGGCTCGCTGGTTCTGCAGGACTTCCCGCCTGGGCTTGTCTACCTGGTGGTGTGGTCTCTTCGTCCGCCTTGAGGTCCCCAACTTTCCCACACTCTGTGGGCCTTTGACCTGAGGCTGTCCGGCACATCAAAACAGCAGGATGGTGCCTGAGCCAGAGAGGTGCAGTGGGTCCCCATGAGGGTCGGAGGACGCCAGGGCTGGTCTGGATCCATGCACCACCCCTGCACTGAGGTTTATGGTCCTGGCCTCACTGCTGGTGCTCTCCGAACCTGTGAGGGTGCCGCTGGGGTTGCTCTAGGGGCGGGGGGGCAGCAGGGCTTGGCCATGGCCAACAAGTGAATGGGCCTCCAGAGGGAGTGGCTGCTGTGTCTGCTCCAGCTCACTGGCCTCCCACAGGCTAACACTGCGGTCAGACCACAGGCCCCCACACATTCCCCCAACCCTGCCCCTCCAACATCTCCCTTTGGCTGAGAGGGCCTGTGTCCCCCAGCAGAGGCTGCTCTGTCCAGGGAGATGGAAGGTCCAGGTCATGCCAAGAGGGCCCTGGGCTTAGCTCCACCACTGGAGCCTTGAAAAGACTTTCAGTCTCTGATTGGTCTCTTGGGAGTCGAGATGATGAGGCCCAAAGATCTAGAAGTACGTCTGCCTGAGGTTAGTGCTGCCCTGTGACTCCATGGTTAAACACACGATGGGGCTCCTGGGCTGTGCCTTGCATGGATGTGTCATGGCTCCAGCTGGCCTTGATCCATCTCTTCCTGAGGTTTTGGGACCTTTGCTCTGCCCGCTCCAGCTGCTGAGCAACTTCTCTGCAAGGGGTGCTGGGTGCTTCTCACTACCCTTGATCACCCCCTCCCCACATCTCTTATCTGATTCTGCTTCTCACTTCTCATCCCCTCTGGACAGTCAGGAGATGACGGCTCAGGAGCTGGCACCAGTGCCCTGGTTCACTCATCCGCTTATCCTTCAACTGGCAGTGTGCCAGGCCCAACAGCAATCTGGGACAACTGGCCAGGCCTCAAGGAGGCCCTTCCCCCACCCTCTAAGGGATCAGGTGTAGAAACAGATCCTGTTAATACAGCAAGATGAGCGCTATGAAATGGGGAGATATTCATCCATCCCAAGTGGGCAGGTGGCATCAAGGAGAGCTTCCTGGAGGAGGTGGTGCTGACTGGTACTATTACCATTAGCTGCAGACCAGTTTGTTGTTCAGTTGCTAAGTTGTGTCTGACTCTTTGTGACCCTGTGAACTGTGGCACACCAGGCTCCTCTGTCCTCCATTATCTCCCAGAGTTTGTCAAATTCAAGTCCATTGAGTCAGTGATGTTATCTAACCATAGTATCCTCTGTCGCCCCCTTCTCCTTTTGCCCTCAATCTTTCCCAGCATCAGGATCTTCCAAGCAAGTGTACTGGAGTGGGCTGCCACTTCTCTAGGGGATCTTACCACCCCAGGGATTGAACCTGTGTCTCCTGCTTGGCAGGCAGATTCTTTACCAGGGAAATTCTTGTGACCAAGAGCAAGACCCAAAACAGTGAGTGTCCTGCTGTGGGGCCTCTAGGTTTCAGGGCCTCGAGGGCATGGCCAGATTCCAGAAGCTGCCAGCTTTAGCAAAGGATGAGGTGCTTTGGCCTACCCTCCTGACCCTCTGAGAGGAGCAGTGGTGTGGAGGCTGCACTGCTCCCTCTGGGACCTCCCCAAGCTTCTGCAGACAAGCCAGCCTGTCACCTGCCCACCTTCCCTGGTCCCTGCCTTTCCACTGCTCCAGCCTGGTAACCAGGCTGAACTTACCTGGGTGGGATTTGAAGCAGGATCTGCTGACCCAAAATAGATCCTCTGGAGGGCAGCCCTGGGCCTGAAGTTCCCGTCATAGCCATGTTCCGCAAGTCTCACCTCCAGGGCCCTTAGGTAAAGCAAGGCCTCTTTGTGAAGGGGACCCTTCTTGTTTGGAGCCACCTGGGAATTCCTCCCCCTCCTCTGGGGCTGTGAGCAGATACTGCTTGGATTTACAGGGAGGGCAGGGCCTTGTCACTGTGGGGTGAGCAGAGCAGCTCTGCCCCTCACCTGGCTCCCACCCCACAGGCCAGAGAGAGAGGGAGGCTCCCCAACAGGTGACGGAGAAGGTGGATCTTGTAGTTGAGAAAGTCTCCCCAAACTGACAGAAATCTTGCCTCTTAAAATGTAGACTCATGGGTTCCTGGAGGCAGGACTGCTCACTGTGACCTTCCTGTTGGTGGAATCGTGCCCTCCTGAAAGATCCGGTCAAGTCCTAACCCCTGGCACCTGCAGTTGTGACCTTACTTGGGAGCAGGGTCCAGGTCTGTGAGGGTCCCTGGTGAAGGCACTTCTGTTCCTGAGGAATTTGGGAGCATCACCCACCTGGTTCCTCTATCTGGTAGCTCTCCAGGCACATACCAGTGGGGTTTGATAGAGGCTCCCTCATGTGGATATGATCCTCACTGACTCCATCCCCAGCCCTTCTCTCTCCAGTGCACAGGGGTGGGCCTGAAAATTCCAGGCATATAATTGTTCTTCTGGCGACCAGCTCCAACCAGGAGCTAACCAGAGTAGCACAAGATGCTAGAGCAAACGATGCTCTTAGTACTGCTTTACTTAGTAATGCTCTTTACTGCTTAGGAATTTACAAGAGTCAGGAGCCCTGTATCAGGGACTGGGGACAGAGACCAGACTGTATGTTTTCTGTGATCTCATATCACTGCACTTGGTAGACAGAAGGTACTCAGTAAGGTGCTCAGAATACCTGCCTTTGGGCCTGTCATGTTTAGCGGGTGCCTGGGACTGAACTGTTTCCCTCAGCCTCACCCCTTGCTGGCCCAAATTCATAAATTGAAGCCCTACCTCCCAGTGTGATTACATTCAGAAATGGGGCCTTTGGGAGATGATTCCATTTAGAGGAGGTCGTGAGGGTGGGGCCACATGATGGTATTAGTGCCCTTGTAAGAAGAAACACCAGAGATCTTGTTTCCTCTGTCTCGTCCACATGAGGTCACAGTGAGGTCACTGTGGGAAGGGGGTCATCTGCCAGCCAGGAGGAGCCCTCACCAGAATCTGACAGAGCAGGACCTGATCTCAGATGTCCAGCCTGCAGAACTGTGGGGAAATAGATTAGTGTTGTGTAAGTCACCCAGTTTAGAGTCTTCTTTCATGGTAGCCTGAGCTTAGACTGTATATTGGGCACATGGCTGTTGCTTGACCTTGTGTGCAGGGGCTCTGTCCTTGTGACGGAGGGGCCTGTGCCTTCTTCCTTTCTGGGTCTTCACCTCCCACAGCCCCCCAGGGCTGGTCCAGGTACTCGTGGAGTGCTGGGAGGCCTGCTGGGCCTGTTCTCATCTGCCAGGGGTCCTTAAGCAGGTCTGTGGGTGGCAGGGTCTTAGGGACATCCCAGGTGGGGGCCCCCAACTGTGACTTCCACCCAAAGCCTCTGGGAAGGAAGGTGGCCATTCAGAGACTGCCCTGCCTGGGTGTTCTGGCCCCGTTAACCTCCCTCAGCTAGGACTTGGCTCTAGGTGGCTGTGGCCCTGGTCTCCCAGCTCTTGGGGTGTTTGATGCTTCACAGTCCTGTGGTTATACCATGCACCCCTGGCCTGGGACTGAGACTGGCCTGGTCCTCAGGGTCAACAGGAAGACCAGGCCCAGGTGTCCTGTCCAAGGGGATGAGAGCCAGGCAGGGACCATGGAGAAGGGCAAGTCAGGCCTTGAGTAGACAAGGGGCCATAAGTGACGTTCAGAATATTTAACCACCAGGACAGCAGCCCCCCACCCCAACAACATACACCCAGAGTCCTGTCATTAAACAAGCTGGGGAATGGGAAGTGGGGTGGGTGGGCCACAAGGGGTGGGGCTTCAGCCACACCTGACTGGTCATATTTCCACTCCAGAGTCGCTCAGGTCAAGATGTGAGAGGGTTGTGCTGTGGAGCAGAGGATGGAGGGCAGGAGGCATTTGTGGGGGTGGGAGGCCCTTGCCCAGGAGAGACAGCCCCTGTGGCCAACCTACTGGGAGCAGCAAGGGTTGGCAGGGACGAGATGGGATGGACCAAGTGGACCCACACTCTGCATGCAGGGTGGTGGCAGGTGACACTCAGGGGAAGGGCATCAGATGGTGGAGTAGGGGACCTGGGGACCCCGCAGTCCCCAAGGTAGAGGGAGGTGTTGAAACCCATTTCCCCTCTCAGGCCCTTCACTGAACGATTTAGCCAACAGGACATCCTGAGAACACAGAGGTGGCCCATGAGCTCCAGGGGCACGACTGTCCATCACTGCTTCCTCCTGGCGGTCAGGGTCACCCTCTTCCAGCCAACACAGCAACCCTTGGAGTAGGGTGGGGGCAGGGAACTCGGGATAAGTGTGGCTGCCACAAAAAGGGAAGAGGATTATGGCCATTTCCAGGCATTCCCTCAGGACCCTCATAGTTTTAGGTGAAATTATTAATAAATGAAAACCCAGCAAGACAGCAAAGGGCTCAGGCTCCCCAGAACGAAGGTATGAGTTACCCTACTGGGTTACATAACCCAGCCACCTGAGGTGCTGGCAGAGGCCAATGGGGCCACGGAGGGTACAGAGGAGGGAGCATCCTGTAAGCTGTGGGGCAGACTAATGCCTTTAGTGTCCCTTCCCTGCCATGGACATGGTTTTAATGTATCTCACCCAGTTTTCATTTTCCTTCCTCTCTGTTCTGCCCATAGGAATACAGGGCAGCAGTTCTCAAAAGTTTTTGGTCATGGGACCCCTTTAACACTCTTACACACTTTTGAGAACTCCAAGGTGCTTTTATGTGAGTAGTATTAACATTTACCACAGTAGACAGGAAAAACGATGACTTTAAAAAATATTATTTTTAAAAAAGAAAAAGTTCATTACATGTTAACTTTTTTTAAATGAAAAATAACAAGAAATCTGGTGAGTACAGGAGTGGCATTGTTTTTGCATTTTGGCAAACCTTTAGCATCTGGCTTAGTGGAAGGGGCTGCGTCTCAGGTCTGTGTCTGCGTCTCACCTGCTGTGGTGTGTCGTCTTGGCTGAAGCATGGAGAATCTGCATCCCCCAGAGGTGTTATGGGGAGGGGAGATGCTTGCAGGCGCCTGGGATCCTCGGACTGCATTTGGAGGCCTGCTCTGGTAGTCACTTTAATCCACACATTCTAGAATATACAGAGAACATGACAGGAAAGGAAGAGATGTCTCTAAACGCCATGGATTAAGAGGTAGATGAAGGAATCAACGCAGCAGCTCTGCGTCATCTCCCTTCTCCCTCGGGGAGGGGTGATCCCTGCTTCTTCTTGAGGCCACTTGTGTCCCGCCAGACGGGAGCCATGATTTTGAAGGATACGCTCATAAGGACACATGGCTGATTTGGTCAGTAGCTTTGGTCACCCAGTGTCTGAACACCCTTCTCTTCTGGGCAGATCCTCTACTGAGCATGTTTTAGCTGAGCATGGCCAGCCTCCTCCTTCCAGCTCCACAGGAACCAGGTCACCTCCCCTCTCAGTTCTAGAGTCTGAAGGGCAAATGCACACCTGAGGATTGCCCATCCACCCGCCCTCTGGTACTGGAGTCTTGAGCTTTTGGCAGACGGTTGAGGGGTACTCATAGCAGCAGGGGCCACACTGGTGGCATGTCATTCTGGTGGCAGTCTTGTGACAGATGGTGGGGTCACCAGCTGCAGCATCCTCATCAGATGGTCCCTGAGGTACAAATTTGCTGGGGTTTCTGGCAGCACAACTTCCCTTGATCCACACATGCCTGCTGAGTTTGGTCCCAGTCTTCCTGCCAGCGTGTGAGCTTCCTGGATGCTCCTGATGGCTTCCTCCACCACTCAGAGGCCTGGACAGGAGGGTCCACTCTGACCCTCACCTGCTGCTGAGGCCCACCTAGACTCCGCTTCTTCCTTGTTTCTCAGCACCTCCTACCTGGCTGGTCCCCCTGTGCTCAGGCTGGACCTTTCCAGAACTCCCTGCAGGGTCCCCAGGGAAACCCTCTAGAGTCCAGCACTGTTATAAACCCACTGTGTGTGGAGCCCCTAGAACCCTCCACACTAGAGGAGTCTTCATGCAGGGTCTTTCTCATCTCACCTCAAATCCCCTCCTCCCTCCCAAGATTCCCTTCTATTGTTATAATAGTAAACAGTGAACTTTAAAACATGATAGAACGTTTGTAAAACATTAGGAGGGAAAAACTCTACAATTATGTGATTCCAGCCTTCAAAACTTTCTCACAACATTGGTGCAGACTGTGTCATTGTTCCTTCGGCTTGAACTGGCCACCCTGAGGCTGGGCTTTGGCCTTGTGCTTGGACCAACAGAACAGTATGTCATACACCACGTGAGTAGGGATTACGGGTCTGCCTTTGGGATTGGCTTGGCCTCTTGTGCTTCTGCCATGAGAAAGGACATCTCCCAGGGACTGCTAATCCTGCTGTGGGACCTGGAATAGAATCAGGGATGCAGGATGCTTCATGGGACAGACCTGGACCATACTCACAGCTTGCAGTGTAAGGCCCCAGGGAGAAAATATGTAATTGGTACGGTGCTGAGATTTTTGAGGATGTTTCACAGTAAAAACTGACTAAGCATCTTACAGAACAAACTAGTTACAGAATTTAACCATGCTACATACTGTGGATAGTCAGAGTCGCACTGGCAATTAGGTAAATCCTCAGGCAGAGCTGAGACTGTATTCACTTTTACAGATGAAACAACTTTTCTACAACTGTCATTACCACTGTTTTTACTTAATATGGTCTTGAGGCAGGAAAGTGGCTTGACAGGGGAAGACCCAATGGGTGAGCAAGCGTGTCATCACATCTAGGCACTGGCTTTCCAACTCCAGGCCACCCTGGGATAGTGAGGAGATGGATAGTTTAAGTGTTGGGGGTGACCCCCCAGGTTGGGAGGGATTGTTTCAGGTGTCAACAAGTCCCTGGCCTCAAACTGTAATCAGCAGGGATGGGTTATCCCAATGCTGCCACTGAACCTGCCCTTTGATTCCTCAGGTAACCTTCTCCTTTCATCCCAGGTCTTCCCAAAGTGTAAGCTAAGCCGTTTGAGGTATTATTTGGGAGTGGAAGGGCCTTCAGGGCAGGGCTCCAGAAAGAAATATGGGCCTGAGGTTCCAAGTGAAGTTCACCCTGAGCCAGTGGCATCCTCCCATGTGTGTTGGCCTAGCTTTTCCCATAGGCAGGCTACTGTGTGTGGCAGGCTGGGGCCACCTCTGAACTGCTGTCCAATGGATCTGCACATACATGTCTGGCTCAGAGTAGGTTCTCAATACATATTTACTGAGAAAGCGAATGAATCCTCACTTAGGAAACATTACACGCACTGTTGCTCAGGCCACCTCCCACATCCTGATAATTGGCAGGAGCCAGCTGTGCAAGGCTCTGACCTCGGTTTAGCTCTAGGTGACTAAACTGAGCTACAGTGCCTGTAGGCTACCATGGACCCAGGTTCCAAAGGGCTGGCTTTTGCTGCAAGCTTGTCCTCTCACCAGGTAGACTGTTTACTTAAGTTCATATGGAGCCTGGTAATAATATCAATACTCCTTTTACTTTTAACCTTTTAAAAGGGTAAACTCCTTTTGAAAGTATTTATTTGTTCTTAGTCAGAAGAACATTACTCTCCTAGATAGCTTTTCACCCTTCTGTTCCCTGGTACCACCAGTACCTAGAAAAACTACTTATTTTAAAAATAACCTGAGCTATTATTTTCCTGTCACTGCCCAATCAAGAAGGTTGGGCCTTAAAATAATACTTGAATCTGTTGGCCATTTCAAGTTACAGTCAATTTCTCTGGCTTTCCAATGACAAGTACAAACATCATTGTATCACGGGCAATTAAGATTCTATGATCCTTAGATATGGATAAACCATCTGCTTCTTTTGATTGTTCCTGAAGAGATGTTCTTGCCTGTGTGGAATAATTCAAGGTGCTAAATAACGGTGTCACTTTAGGGTCTGATACTACATTGAGGTATGTCACCTGTTCCCAAAGGACAGTGGTCCCTTCCAAGAGAAACCTCCCAACTGTTAGAATCATCTAACACCTGACTAGTAAGATCCTTGGGATCTTCAATCCCTGTATTCATGCCTAGAACTGATAAGACCCCACACCAGGTATATATTCATGTTTTAAGCAATTTTTAACATCTGCAGTAGACATATCTTCACAAACTTAAAAAAAATAACATAATACACTGCACAGAGCTAGAATTCAACATAATATATATTACATTGCTAAAAGAGTCACATAAATATGGGTGGACTCACTGCATTAGAAAAATTCACGTACTAGGCTATTAAAGACCAATATCAGTCAAGCTGAAAGAAAGACCATTTTAACAGCGGAAAACACTGAAAATAACAACTATGGGGTTTATATGCAAGTGGTGGGAAAGAGAATTCTTTACATTTGCCATTCTGTCACAGCAGGCACAATCTGAAATACAGTTTTACATTAGCAGTGTATAAAAATACTTTCCTAAATACTTTCAATAGGTATAGTACCACTTTAAAAAATCCCAGGTAGTTATTCCATTTGAGGACCTACCAGAACAACTCAATTTACTGCCCTCAGCTAGCTCTGCAAGCATGAGCCTAGAAAACACGTTCCTCACACATGGAGACACACTGCATGTGTGCACACACACACACACCCCTACACAGTAAAAGAACCTCCTGCAACTCTGGTGAATACTGATGAGTCACTGATAGGCAGCAATTTCAAAGCATGAAATGATGTTTTGAAACCTGTTTTCAGTTGATTTGGCATGGATGGGCAAAGCGGCCAAAGTAAGGTGGATTTTGTGTGTATATGACTTCTCTTCCACTTGTGAGCACTCCCCAGAAGAGAGGTTTAATCAGGCATGTCAATATTTAACTTGGGGGGTGGGGGGACATATTTCCCAGGGCTCTGTGTTATCACCACCCTGGCCTTCTTTCCAAACATTGGAGCGATTTTAGGAGCTTCTGGAGCCGATGTTTCTTCAGCATCTTCACTATCTTCATGATGTAGATCATAGGAAATGTTCCCATATTCTCTTAAAAATGGGAAAATTTCAAGCAGAAACTGACAGAAATCTCTGCGAATACCAAACCACCAATGGTTGCCCCCCTTTCGCCTAAATGTTGTGGCCATTAATGTGATTAATGAGAGCCAAAGGGGGACGAATATGGAGATGTAGGAGAACGTGTTGTGTCCATCCAGCCTGTGCACCAGCAGAACCTCGAAAATGAGCAGCGGCACGACGATCGTTATCCAGCAGATGGCCACGGTCACGTGGGTTCTTCGCTGCTCAGCAACCACATCCAGCGAGTGCAGGAACAGGAGGGACCAAACGATGTAATAGAGGACTACCAGGCAAAGGAATGACATGAGGATCCACAGTGGCACAAACACCACCAGCCACGGCCAGTGGATGATCCGGTCCAGCCTTAGGGCGATGAAGATGAACTGCAGGATGTTGACGGAGCACAGGATCTCCAGCTCCAGAGACCGGTCGTGTCTGAAGCCCCAAACGCAGGCGGCCACGGACACCGGGGACACAAAGAAGAGCGGCATGAAGACCAGCAGCCAGAAGTGGGTCCCCCGCTCCACCCGATCGCAGACCAGGACCTCGAACATGAGCAGCAGCAGGTGGATGCCCACGGCGATCAGCATGGCCTTGAACTCCACACAGGCCTCTCCCTCCGTGCGGTAGCGCGGGTTTCGCGCCCAAACGGCCGCGCCGACAGAGGCGCCCGCGAGGACCAGAAGCTTCCACAACCAGATGGGGGCGAACACGGCCCAGTAGCTCCATTGGATGACGCTCTAAATACTTTCAATAGGTATAGTACCACTTTAAAAAATCCCAGGTAGTTATTCCATTTGAGGACCTACCAGAACAACTCAATTTACTGCCCTCAGCTAGCTCTGCAAGCATGAGCCTAGAAAACACGTTCCTCACACATGGAGACACACTGCATGTGTGCACACACACACACACCCCTACACAGTAAAAGAACCTCCTGCAACTCTGGTGAATACTGATGAGTCACTGATAGGCAGCAATTTCAAAGCATGAAATGATGTTTTGAAACCTGTTTTCAGTTGATTTGGCATGGATGGGCAAAGCGGCCAAAGTAAGGTGGATTTTGTGTGTATATGACTTCTCTTCCACTTGTGAGCACTCCCCAGAAGAGAGGTTTAATCAGGCATGTCAATATTTAACTTGGGGGGTGGGGGGACATATTTCCCAGGGCTCTGTGTTATCACCACCCTGGCCTTCTTTCCAAACATTGGAGCGATTTTAGGAGCTTCTGGAGCCGATGTTTCTTCAGCATCTTCACTATCTTCATGATGTAGATCATAGGAAATGTTCCCATATTCTCTTAAAAATGGGAAAATTTCAAGCAGAAACTGACAGAAATCTCTGCGAATACCAAACCACCAATGGTTGCCCCCCTTTCGCCTAAATGTTGTGGCCATTAATGTGATTAATGAGAGCCAAAGGGGGACGAATATGGAGATGTAGGAGAACGTGTTGTGTCCATCCAGCCTGTGCACCAGCAGAACCTCGAAAATGAGCAGCGGCACGACGATCGTTATCCAGCAGATGGCCACGGTCACGTGGGTTCTTCGCTGCTCAGCAACCACATCCAGCGAGTGCAGGAACAGGAGGGACCAAACGATGTAATAGAGGACTACCAGGCAAAGGAATGACATGAGGATCCACAGTGGCACAAACACCACCAGCCACGGCCAGTGGATGATCCGGTCCAGCCTTAGGGCGATGAAGATGAACTGCAGGATGTTGACGGAGCACAGGATCTCCAGCTCCAGAGACCGGTCGTGTCTGAAGCCCCAAACGCAGGCGGCCACGGACACCGGGGACACAAAGAAGAGCGGCATGAAGACCAGCAGCCAGAAGTGGGTCCCCCGCTCCACCCGATCGCAGACCAGGACCTCGAACATGAGCAGCAGCAGGTGGATGCCCACGGCGATCAGCATGGCCTGAACTCCACACAGGCCTCTCCCTCCGTGCGGTAGCGCGGGTTTCGCGCCCAAACGGCCGCGCCGACAGAGGCGCCCGCGAGGACCAGAAGCTTCCACAACCAGATGGGGGCGAACACGGCCCAGTAGCTCCATTGGATGACGCCGTCCAGTCGGAGGGGCAGCAGCACTGAGAAGAGCAGCAGGCAAGCGTAGATGAGGAACTTACTCGGGTTGAAGTCCTGGAATAGGGCCCTGGGGTTCATGGCCAGGCCGCTGCCTGCCTTCCGGTGGGTGCCGCTTCTGCGCCGTTCCCGGACCCGCCGCCTCGCCGGCTAGCCGGGGCCTGCTCTTGGTGGACAGCGGCCGGGCGCCGGCCGGGACCGGCTTCCGGCCCGCGGCACCCAGAAGCCGAAACACGTGCGCGCGCGGTCACGTGGCCTGGCCGGAAGGGCGGTGGGCGGGGCGTCCGCACCGGCGCTCTCCCCGCGACCGGAGAGGCCGGGCGGCGCGGGACGTCTGCGAGCGGGAGCAGCGCCAGCCCTGCCGCCCGCCTTCACTTGGAAAGCAGCTACTGCGTGTGGCGCGGGAAGGGTAGAGGCAGAGGATTCTGGCCGGGTTCCTGGCGCGCTGGTGGCTCCCTGGCCGGTCCGTTGCTAGCGAGCGGGCGGCGACCTCAAGCGGCCGCTTCCTGGCGGCGTCGTGGGTAGGGAGGCGGGAGTGAGCTCACATCCTCCGGCCGGGCCGGGGGCGGGGCCGAGGAGCGGTAGGGGATAGTGCTCAGCCCAGGGGGCGGGACCGAAGAGTGATAGGCGCGGCCGTGCCCCACCTTCGCCCGCCGACACCAGGGGGTTCGGACGACCAGGTGGCTCAGGCGCCGGCAGTGAGGCTTGGGCGCCCGCTGCGCTGATGGCGGATGGCGTGGGAGCGAGCTGGGCGGGGACCGGGGGAGTGTGGGAGTTTGTGGGCGAGGGCTTGGGTGCTGCTGACTGAATGCACAGGGCAGGTGTGTGTGCGCGCGGGAGGCGGTGGGCTTGTTGCCTGTGCGGAGAGGGGCTTGTTGCTGTGCGGAGAGGCGCTCGTGTGTGCGGTCAGCGCCCGGGTTGTGCCTGGAACGGGCGGCTTCCGGGGCTGGACCCCACCGGGCGGGCCACCGGCCGTTCTCCGGCCGTCTGTGAAGTGGCCGAGGCAGAGTGCCGGGGTGTCTTAACCCCGAGGTGGAGGGTGGGCGATGGAAGGGCATTACACCCCGCAGGGTCCGTTGGCGAAGTTGCGACCAGCAGGTGCTTCCTGCCGCTGGTCGTCCGGCAACTTAGAGCAGAATGGAGATTCGGATTGAGTCCCTCGTCCTCGTTTGACTTGTTTGATCCTGCCTTAGTCTGATTCTCACAGATACTGTTGGGCCAGGGGCTGGAGCCAGAGGTCAAGAAATCTGGCTTCCAGTTCAAGTCCTGCCACCCAGCCGCTGAGAAACCTGGGCAGGACGTGTGCTCTCTTGGCCTCAGGAGTCCTGGGCTGTAAGTTGGGGGCCGGCCTTGGTGGTATCCAGGAGCCCCTCTTGCCAGCTGCGCTGACTCTGGATGCCCCTCCCTCCCTTCTCCAGCCTTTCTCTTCAGATCCCTGGCTGCTTGCCCTTCCTGCCCTCCAGCTCCCATAGAATCTGCCACACTCAAGTGTTGGGCTTTGAGCCCGTTAGCGGGGCTCGGCTGGTGTGGGGTCTCCCAGGGAGGGGTTCCAGAGATAAAAGTGGGGCCCATGGTCCAGACTCAGGAGCCAGCCTTCCCCCGTCCACCTCGACATTGGTGAAGCTTGGTGAAGGGTGGACAGTCCCATCTCCCAAAGCTCGCCGACAGCTTCACCACCCTCCCCTCAGCCAGGCCAGTTGGGTGGTCCTCAGGAAAGGGACTCCAGCTGAGTGAGCCTTGACCTCAGACTCCAGTCTTCAGGGCCCCTGGTTTGTTAGGACCCCTTGGGAGTCACTGTGGGGAGACTGTTGACTGTATGGGACACCAGGTCCACCCTCCACCCCTTCCTCCCAGGCTCCAATCCCTCTGTTTTGCATCCTGGTTTTTCTTTTACTGTTTCCTTTCAAGGAGGGATTTGTCAGCTAAAACAAAATTTAAAATTCAAAACCCCTCTGCCAGTCCAACTACAAAATGGGCTAATAATAGCACTTAGGATCATTTTGAGGTTGAGATGAATCCATACATGGGAAACACTTTGTGTTTAGAGAAATGCGAGCCACTGATATTTACCACAGAGGCAAGTAAATCCTTTAGGGGTGGGACTGACTGGCAGCCCCCCAGGGAGGCGGTGGCCAGGCCAGGTCTTTTGGGCCCTGTTAGAATGGGCAGAAATCCTGTAGCCAGATGACCTCAGGGTCATCTGTCTTTACTGTCTATGGCAGAGGTTAGAGTTTGGAGCCAGATGATCTCAGAGTCATCTGTCTTTACTATCTTTGTGGCAGAGGTTAGAGTTTGGAGTATGTTGTCCCATCTTTCAGCTCCTCAGGACAAGGACCTGGTTCTCTCCCTCCAGGAAGGGCGAATCATACGATGGCTGGTCACCATCCAGAGTCCTTGCTGCATCCTCCTAAGGAGATCAGAGCCTGCTTTTGCCTTTGAGGTGGATCCACAGGGAGAGGCTACTGTCTGCTGCCCTCACAGCTGGCTTTCCTGTGCCCCTAGGCCTGGACCCTCAGTTCTGTATAAGACTCCTCTCCTTTGCTACTTTCCCTGATGTGGTTAGGGCTCAAGGACCTACGCCTGTCTTTACATTGACCATTCAAGCTAACAGAGGTTGTTTGTTCTGTGCCAGGTGCTGACCACCCAGCAACCTTGAGGCTGGCATACACCCCAGAGCATAAGTGCCCTGGTCCCCCAGTGCAGGCCTGTCATGCTGGTTCTGGGCAGCAGCCTGCAATGTGTCTATGTCTCATGATCTCACCCCTGCTCAGCATCCTCAGCTGGCTGGGAGGCCCCCGAGCTTGCCCTAGCCCACCTGTGGTCCCCTGCTAGTCTGCCGCCCTCTCTCTGAACTTGCCATGCTGATCTCTGCATTTTCTGTTCAGGGCCGGCCCACCACCCCAGCCTCCCTCCCTCCTGAGCTACCAAGACCCAGGACAAGGCTTCAGTCCCAGGAAAACATTCTTGACTCCTGATGGATTGATGACCCTTCTCTGACCTCCCTTCACTTCAGGGGCTTTGTTCCTGGGGAACTTCTTTCACTGGGTTGAGTCTGTTTGGCCATCTTTTTCTCCATGAGATTGGAGCTTGGACCCCCGGGCAGCACTTATGTTGTAGCTAGTGCTTGAGGGAAGTCGGTTGAGTGAATGAGTCCATTTGTACGTGCTCAGGATGGTTCTTCCCTGCCCCCTCGCTCTGAGCATGTGGGGTCAGCAGCCAGGCCCAGTCCCCAGGTCAGCATCATAGGCCCTGTACTGTCCCTTCCCCCTCCCCCGTCCCTTCTTTCCAACTTGGCATAACCAGCTTGGCATAGCAGCTCACAACAGTGATCAGGAGCTTGGACACTGGGTGCTCAGCGGGTTCTCTGTTCAAGTCTCACAGGCCAGAATTGAGGGCCTCATTCCCTTCTGAAAGACCCTGATGAGAATCAGCTTCTGGATTCATTTAGCTTCTCTGCATTCAGTTCCCTAGAGCTGTGGGACTGAGGCTCCCCTTGCTGTGCCAGCTGTCAGCCAGGGATGGCTCTTGGCTACCCATTCCTGGTCAGTGGCCCCCTTCACGGCCACCAGCATTGAGTTGCGTCATTCTCCACTTTGAATTACTGTGGCTCATTCTCCTGCTGCATCAGTGCTGCCTTTTCTGTTTTTAAGGACTCATGATCACATTGGGGCTGCTGGACGGTCAGTTTCCCTGAGCAGCTGGGACCAGGGCAGGAGTCTGGCCCCAGGAGACAGAGTCCCCCACTGAATGTCCTCCTAGTAGTAACTTGGGCCAGAGAATGATCTGTACAGAAGGCCCAGGGACATTTTCCCTTTCAGACCCACTTGGGTTTGCTCACCTCGGCTTCTTCACGAGGAAGCCCAGCCCACATGGCCCTTTATGTCACCCCTGGCACCCTGGTGCTCTGTGGTCCCCTCCATCTCCCAGGCCTACTTGTGAAACCTGGTGCTGTTGTCCCCAAGCTCTGTGACCTTGGCAAGTATTCCCACCTCCAGTCCTGTCAGTGAGATGGAGATGAACTCATAGAATTATAAGTATAAAATGAAACAATGTATAAAAACTCAGAACACACTTGCTTATCCTGTCCTGTTGGTGACCTTGGTCTCTGTTTTGGCCATAGAGGAGGCGTCTCTCCTTTTAGAAGCCTGTGCTCCCTTCCAGCGGTCAGTCCTGGGGCTCACACCACCAGGCACTGGGGCCCTGTCCTTTCTTGCCTGGCTGTTCCTGGCACCCTGAGGGCAGGGCCCTGCTTTCATCTCTGTGTCCGCAGTTGCTAGCTCAGACCTATATTCAGTAGATGTGTCCAGGAAAGCACAGGCAGGCAAGAAGGATGCAGCTGATGTGGCAGCTTTCCCACATGCTGAGCGACAGAGCAGAGCAGCTTGTCTAAAGCTCAGAGATGCTGCATTTACAGGGAGGAACCTGGGCTCCCAGGAGTACACCCTGGAGCACCCCAGCCCTTCAGGTGCACTGGGCTCAATATTTCAAAGCTCTGTATCATCTAAAGTTCATGGGGTGGCAGAGGCATGACCCTCATTTCACAGATGGGGAAACTAGACACAACTATAGTTTTCTGCTGAATTTTCAGCTGCAGACTTTTTCCTGAGTCTGCTGTTGGCCCAGCTGGCAGCCTGGCCCTGTGCAGCAGTTCAGTCCAGTGAGAATGGACCTACTGAAGAGCCAGACTCTGATTGGGGTCTCCTGGAGACTTAGGCTCATGTTTTAGCAGATTTTCCTCAACTTGTATATTCATTTAACAAATATATATCCAGCATCTGCCCCATAACCTGGACCCCATCCTGATGTGGGATGCAGCTGTCTGTGCACAGCTCTGACTACTCCCTTGCTGCCCCCCTTCCCAGTTCAGGAATCACCGCCAAGAAGCCCTCCCTGATCACTCCCTCCCTATGTACATCACCCTGTTTTATTTCTCCTGTTTCCTCTATGGTCACTAAATACCTGCTTGCTTTAGCAAAATCCAGAAAATGTGTTGTTTAGAGGGGGAGAAAGCTCTCATCTTCCTACCTACACAAAATCACTATTAAAACTTTAGTGTAGTTCGTTCCACATGCTTACCTCTGCAGAAGACATTTCATTATCCAAATACCATTTTAGTCTGCTTTTTTGCTTAACATTAATCCTGCAACTCACTTATTTTTACATCTCTGAGTCATGAATTGACTGCCCAGTTGACGGTGTCTTACAAGCACTGTCAGCCCGTTTTGAAATCCAGCTCTTCCAAAGGGGGTTCTGTTGGCTTCTGATGGTCACCTGGGGGCACTGTCAACTTGGGAGCACTTTGCATTAAATTTCACGTACATTCAGTTGCACAGTGTTTTTAGGCCATGGCGTTAGTGCACACTCAGACTCCAGCCTGCCTGAGTCCTGGCTTGTTAATGTTCTCAGGGCTAATTTTGTTCCTTCCCTACAGCTGGGGTCAAAGTTGAATGCCATTTCTCTCTGATGGGGCTATCATTCCCCTTCCATGCAGGGAATAGCCCTTGGTCGGGGGGTGGGGTCCCAGTTTTACTTCGATGCCTCTTACTAGCTGCCTCAGCCTGAGATTCTTTTTCTTTCATGATACATGAAACAGTGGTATGTCTAATAATCAATGATATCTCCAAGGTGATGAATAACATAAAGAGAACCATCTCAGGTCCCCATAAATTCATCCTGAGCGTCTTTTTAGTGGCCCCATGGGTTGTCCCTAGCTTTCCTCACCTGTTCCCTTGTTGCATCTTGGGGTTCTTCCTGTTCTTTTCTAAAATAAGAGGCACTGTTGTCTTTCTTACTCCATGTAGCTTCTCCTGCACTCATCTTCTTACAGGTAATTCCCAAAAATGGAATTGCTGGATTGAAGGAATGAATATTCCTAAGGCTCTTGACATATAAAGACTAGTGTTTTTAGAGGCTGAGTCTTTTTCTTTCTTCTGGTTGTCTTTGCAGAAACAGAATCAGTACGAACCTGCCACCACTGAGAGCAGCTGGTCGAGTGCTTTCCGTCTGTAAAACTCCACAAAGGTGAAGGAAAAAGTTAATAAGGTAAAAATGTAGACTCAGGTGTTGGGCTGCATACGATTGAAAGTTATCTAAAAACCAGGACTGGTTTTGACGTGTGTGTGGGATCATTGGTTTATTTGGGGTCAATCACAGTAACCTCCAAATATTAGGAACCCATAAACTGAGCCCTGGGATTATTTAATTTGTTGTTGTTATTGTTTAGTTGCTAAGTCGTATCTGACTCTTTGTGACCCCATGGACTGCAGCATGACAGGCTTTCCTGTCTTTCACCATCTCCCAGAGTTTGCTCAAACTCATGTCCATTGAGTTGGTGATGCCATCCAACCATCTCCTCCTCTGTCACCGCCTTCTTCTCCTGCCCTACTTTCCAGCGTCAGGGTCTTTTCCAAATTCCAATTCATTTTGAGGCATCCAAATACAGTTAGACTTCATTATTTCAAAACTTTTTTTGTAGTTGTGGACAAGAAGCTTCCTGAACGATGGGATATAGTTCAAAAATTGGTAGGCCACTCAAAATCCATTGTTTGTACTTAAATTGGCACTACCAGAATATTTTCAGCAGTTCACATGTGAAATCTAAGTCTTCTTCTCCCAGTCTCATGTACACTGATAATTTACTCCTCTAAAAGTCTTCTATGGCATAGGGTTAATCCTCACTCCTCTTCTCTCCTGGCTTTGTCATAAATTGTGGGAACATGGAGAAGGCAATGGCACCCCACTCCAGTCCTCTTACCTGGAAAATCACATGGATGGAGGAGCCTGGTAGGCTGCAGTCCATGGGGTTGCTAAGAGTCGGACACAACTAAGCAACTTCACTTTCACTCTTCACTTTCATGCATTGGAAAAGGAAATGGCAACCCACTCCAGTGTTCTTGCCTGGAGAATCCCAGGGACGGGGCAGCCTGGTGGGCTGCTGTCTGTGGGGTAGCACAGAGTCAGAAACGACTGAAGCGACTTAGCAGCAGCAGCAGCAGTGTCGTAAATGATGTGTTTACTGGGGCAGATATAAGACATTTGTCAGCTTTAAATCATGATTTCACTCTGGAGTACCTCTCATTCTTCTTCTAACTGGTGCAAAGTAGCAAATGATAATAAACAAACCAACAAGTACAAGAAATGCCTCTGCCTATCACTCAGTGACCCCAGGAACTGTATGAGGTTCTTGCCTTTAGGGGACCATCAGTCTGGCCTGCCTGGTACATGGAGACAGTGTGTCACAGGGTGGAGTCTTTGCCATAAAGCTTTGGCAGCTTCTCATTTCTCAGGACCGAAGCCAAGCGCCTTCCCATGCCCTTTGAGGCCTGGTTGACCAGCCTCCCTCCTCCCATCTCTCTGGCCTCATTTGACTGCTGGCCACATGGTTGCCTCAGGGACATCATGGGTTTGCATGTCTGCGCATACCCCTCTGGGGGCAGCTGGGACTGGCCTGGCTCCACACTCGGGCTTCAGGCCATCCACCGTCACTCTGCCGTGGGCACCTCCCAGGACGGTTGTGTGCTGGGCCCTATGGCCTTGACCCCAGGGCTGCTTACTCAGCCATACAGTCACATGGACAGACATGAGACGGAGCAGCCCTGGAAGAGCCAGAGAGTGGACCAGAGATCCCTGGGCTGAAGCTAATTAAACGCCAGCTGAAAATGAGAGAAAGAGAAGCATTGGGAATAAGCTGTCGGGTGAAGATTGGGCTGGCTGGGGGATGGGGGAGGAGGAGGTTGGAACAGAACCCTGAACTAGATGGATGCCGGAGGCCCCCAGTGGATTTAAGCATGAACCACAGAAGGGACCACCTGGATTCAAGGCTCAGCTCTGTCATTTATGCAGATATTTGTTCCTGACCAGATGACCCAGCATCTGTGAAATGGGGATGATGACTTTGCCCCTCATAGAATAAAGGCGGGCTGATAGAGATGCAGGGCTGGTACATTTGGGCAACAACCACCGTGTGTGCGTACCCTCTGCTCGCCCTCTCTCACCTGTGCTGAGGCTCAGAGAAGGGTGTCTTCGCAGGAAGCGAAGACAGAGTCATGCTTGGAAGAGGGTCGTGCTTGGGGGGCACAGGTAACAACTAAAGGGAAACTTCGGTTCTGTAGCATAAATAAGCCCAGGTGACTGTACCTAATTCATTTTTCCACCTGGACCCAGGTCTGTTTTATCAGTTAAAGGGACCAGGACAGGGCAGGGGTCTCCCAGTGCAGTGCTGCTGGCTAAACAAGCAGATCCCTCAACTCAACCCCAACACCCCGAATCAGAGTCCTTGCAGGTTAGGTTCAGAATCCAAAGTTTGTTAAAGCTCCCTGGATGATTCCAGTGTGCAGCAAGCTTTCAGAACCCCTAGCCAACTGACCTCTGACAGGTTATCTTAGTCCTTGGTGGTAGGTTTAGTGCTGAGTTGTGTCTGACTCTTTGTGACCCCATGGACTATAGCCCACCAGGCTCCTCTGTCCATGGGATTTTCCAGGCAAGGTTACTGGAGTGGGTTGCCATTTCCTTCTCCAGGGGATCTTCCCCTCCCAGGGGTTGAACCTGGGTGTCCTGCATTGCAGGCAGATTCTTTACCAACTGAGCCACCAGGGGTTGCTCCTTAGAGCCTGTGTTTGTGTTCCCATCAAATGCCCTGTGCTGCGATGGGAGCACCTGGCCCAGAACTCACCTGCTGTCATCAGAGATGGGGCGGGACCCCTGGTCTAGCCCAGGTGATGGAACAACGAGGCGGGGGGGACCACTAAGTCTAGAATTGAGTCTCTAGCCACCCAGTGCCCTGCCCTGGCAGTTGTCTGTGAGGAGAGAACAGCAAACGTCAGACCGGGGCTGCTCTCTCACCGTGAATCAGCTGAATGTAAATGGAAAATGTGTTTTTGAGGCTGGAGATACATTACAGTAGCAGTCCCCCGAACTTTTTGGCCCAAGGGACTGGTTTCGTGGAAGACAATTTTTCCACGGATGGTTGGGGGTAGGTCGAGATGGTTACAGAAGAATTCTCGCATAGCCATGGGGAGCGGCTGTACATATGGATGAAGCTTGGCTCGCCCACCATTCACCTGCTGTGAGGCTCAGGTCCTAACAGGCCATGGGCTGGTACTGTGGTTGGGGATCCCTGCATTACAGGATGAAAACCAAGACCAAGCAATCCCTCCTTCTTTTATAGCAAAGAAGATGAAATTCTTCAGAGTTCCTGTTGGCTTTGGCTTTTTGTCTTGTAAGAACATAAAAGTTATTTACCATCATTGAGGTTCTTTCTGAATTGCCAGAAACAGCTATAAACTTTTCGGTGTTATCCAGGGAGCCCTCAGGGCGGTGAGTTACTGCTCACTTGATGAACTCCTATTGCAGATCAGCACTTGCAGATTTCCCCCATGAAGACAGATAATTTCTTGAACCCCAAGTGCTTTTACAGAGCAGAGGTTGGAGAAAAGAGGTTTTACTTTAAGTTTCTAAGTGGGTGATTTTTAAAACTCAGTGAAATGATTTTACTGGCTGTCAGGCCCATTACAACAGATGGTATCAGCAAAAGGGAACATCTTCAAGTACATGGTTGGGAGCTGGGGTGAGTGGGGGGCAGAGGTATGAAGAAGACCTAGGATTTTTTTTTTTTTAATGAAAAAACAGATACACATTTAGAAGTAAATAGCAGGTGTTTCGGGCTGAGAGGGTCTCTGGAAGCAAGAGGCCGGAAAACAGTTTTCACTGTCGTATAAAATGACAGTTACCATGGCAGTGATCACAGTAGGAACTTGCTTTATTCGTGTGGGGGAGGGGGAGGTTTGCCCACATTCCAGGAAGGACGTTGACGCTCAGGGAGACCAAGTGCCTGACCAAGGTCACAGCCTGCGGCGTGTGCACCTTGGGGTCACTGCACAGTGCTGCCTTATGTGCACAAAGCGCGGGAAGGAGACAGAACGTCATTCTGGCTTGCGCCAAGTCGGATGTACTCCTAGGAAAACTCCTGGAGGGATTCTGCCAAACAGCTGGCGAGAAGTTGTTTTGAAAGAATCATTTCCTGAATGACCATGTCTCACCATTAAGAAAAAAAAAGTGTATTGACCTTGGGTGAACAGAGAGGAGTGGATAGGAACCCCTTTTCTGACATAATAACACAGGTGGTGCTTCTGGGTGGGATTTTGAGAAGATGCTGGGAAGGGTCTTTGTCCCTTCCACAAGGCCTGGGTTGCTGGGAGTCCTAAGCTCACCAGCTGTGACCAGTCCTGCTCACAGCTGCCAGGGAGGGGGGAGGGTGACACTCCTGATAAGCTGGTTTTTCTCCTTTTCTTGTGAGTTGACATTCCTGTTTCTATCCCAGGGAGCTCAGGTCCAGCCAGCAGACTGCCTGCTTCCCGTGAGCAAGGCTCTGACCTCGGTGGTGTGTGACCTTTCAGTGGAGAGGTCTGCATGGGTCACTCCTGCATTTCCACCTGAACACAGGGACCAGGGGAGATGTGATGGGGGGAGCGGGCTCAGACCCAGGCTGGGTTTGGCTTCTCAGCACACAGCAGGCATTGACATCAGGCTGTTCCTTCAGCAGAGCCGGTGAGGGGCGTGGTCTGGGGCCCTGCTTCTTCCAGCTCCTTGGTCCACTGTTTTGGCTCCCTGTCTCCTGGCCAAGCTTTGGGGGGCAGAGGTATGAAGAAGACCTAGGATTTTTTTTTTTTTAATGAAAAAACAGATACACATTTAGAAGTAAATAGCAGGTGTTTCGGGCTGAGAGGGTCTCTGGAAGCAAGAGGCCGGAAAACAGTTTTCACTGTCGTATAAAATGACAGTTACCATGGCAGTGATCACAGTAGGAACTTGCTTTATTCGTGTGGGGGAGGGGGAGGTTTGCCCACATTCCAGGAAGGACGTTGACGCTCAGGGAGACCAAGTGCCTGACCAAGGTCACAGCCTGCGGCGTGTGCACCTTGGGGTCACTGCACAGTGCTGCCTTATGTGCACAAAGCGCGGGAAGGAGACAGAACGTCATTCTGGCTTGCGCCAAGTCGGATGTACTCCTAGGAAAACTCCTGGAGGGATTCTGCCAAACAGCTGGCGAGAAGTTGTTTTGAAAGAATCATTTCCTGAATGACCATGTCTCACCATTAAGAAAAAAAAAGTGTATTGACCTTGGGTGAACAGAGAGGAGTGGATAGGAACCCCTTTTCTGACATAATAACACAGGTGGTGCTTCTGGGTGGGATTTTGAGAAGATGCTGGGAAGGGTCTTTGTCCCTTCCACAAGGCCTGGGTTGCTGGGAGTCCTAAGCTCACCAGCTGTGACCAGTCCTGCTCACAGCTGCCAGGGAGGGGGGAGGGTGACACTCCTGATAAGCTGGTTTTTCTCCTTTTCTTGTGAGTTGACATTCCTGTTTCTATCCCAGGGAGCTCAGGTCCAGCCAGCAGACTGCCTGCTTCCCGTGAGCAAGGCTCTGACCTCGGTGGTGTGTGACCTTTCAGTGGAGAGGTCTGCATGGGTCACTCCTGCATTTCCACCTGAACACAGGGACCAGGGGAGATGTGATGGGGGGAGCGGGGCTCAGACCCAGGCTGGGTTTGGCTTCTCAGCACACAGCAGGCATTGACATCAGGCTGTTCCTTCAGCAGAGCCGGTGAGGGGCGTGGTCTGGGGCCCTGCTTCTTCCAGCTCCTTGGTCCACTGTTTTGGCTCCCTGTCTCCTGGCCAAGCTGCTTCCTGGCCTTGTGCCCCTGGGACAGCTTCTCTGTCTGGTTGGTGGTAGCGCTGTGAGCTCAAGTCAGTTTTCTCTGGGGCAGCCCTGGTCCAGACCCCACCTTTGCTGCTTACTGGGCACGCAGCTCTTTTTATTGTAGGGTGAGGTGATGCAGGGACTCTGGAGGGCAGCTGTGGGACTGGCTGAAGGCAGGCTTGGGAAGCCCTGGAACAGTCCTGACGTGTGGGGATGCTGTCCCGAGCTGTTAGACACCCTCCTGTGTAGAAAGCAGTCTTGCTTCCTTTTATCTTCATGTAGTGAGTCCTTTCAGCAGAGCCTGGGCAGGCCGCTGCCGGCTGCAGCGTTTCCTCGCCAACCCAGTCCTTGTCTCTCGTGTTTGCAGCTTTGGAGAAGGGACTAGGATTTCATTGCCGCTTTTGTGGGACAGTTGCTATTTGTGTGTGTGCTCAGTTGTGTTCAACTCATTGCTGCCCCAGGGGCTGTAGCCCGCCAGGCTCCTCTGTCTCTGGGATTTTCCAGGCAGGAATACTGGAGTGGGTTGCCATTTCCTCCTCCAGGGAATCTTTTTTGGGGGTCTGTGATAAGAACCTGATGACCATGTACGACAGGGTGGCTTGCTGTAGCAGTCGGTCCATGAGGGAGGTGGCAGGGCTCACTCAGGAACTTGCTGCTCCTGAGCCAGGGCCTATCTCTAGGTGGCAAAGGAGACGGTGGAGACCCAAGGTACCAGTGTCCCCACGCCTTGGGCTGGGTTCAAGATTTTTTATTTTTTAATTATTTTATTGAAGTATAGTTGATTTACAATGTCACGTTCATTTCTGCTGTACAGCAAAGTGACTCAGTTATGCACGTATATACTTTCTTTTCCGTATTCTTTTCCATTATGGCTTATCACAGGATACTGAATATAGTTCCCTGTAGGAGGAATACAACATACAGCTCTGTGGTAGGGCCTTGTTGTCTGTCCATTCTGTAGATAACAGTTTGCATCTGCTCACCCCGAAGTCCCAGGCTATCCCTCTCCCTCCTCTCCCTGGGCAACCAGAAGTCTGTTCTCTATGTCTGTGATTCTGTGTATGTCTTATGGATAAGTTCATTTGTGTTATATTTCACATACAAGCAATATCATGTGATATGTGTCTTTCTCTGACTTACTTTACTCAGTAGGACAATCTCTGTGTCCATATATGCTACTGCAAGTGGCATTATTTTTATCCTTTCCTATGGCTGAGTAGGATTCTCAAGGTTTTAGTTTGCACTAATCCCTCATTTGGACACAGCTGGACTCCTCTCTTAAGATAAATCATAGCAGACACTATATGGCCTGTGCCAGCCCAGGCGCATTGCACAGGTGGGCACAGTTGTCTGACAGTTTCAGCTTTGGGGTCACGGCCTCCCCATCTAAGCCCTTATAGGACACTTAGGAGTGCTGACTCAGCAGTTGGGTTGTGGAATGCAAAGCCCAATTGATGTGGGGCTCGAGGGGAAGTCATCTTTCAGCGATATGGCCAGACCTTCGCGCTCTTGTGAGATGGAAGGTGCAGGGTACATACTGTGGTTATTGCTTGGGACCGGCTGCTGCCAAGCGGCCGGGCCCCCCACACCCGAGATGCCTTACCCCCACCCAGAGCAGCAGGGCTGAATTCGGGTGAGGAGCTCTCCAGGCAGTTGTGCCTCCTCTGTACGTTCTTCCAGGCCCACGTTTCTTGTGCCCCAAGCAACAGGCGCATCAGCCCAGGCAGTTCCAGGGCTGCTGTATTGCGTGGTCAAGGTGAGGGCTGAGGTATCAGCTAAGGTTAGAGCCAGGTGCCCGGGGAGCCTGCGGGCAGAGGCAGTGGTGTGCTGGCTGCCCGGGGCAGAGGCAGTGGTGTGCTGGCTGCCCGGCCTCCGTGCAGACTCAGTGTCTGGGGCTGTCCTCTGATGACTCTGGGACAAGTGCAAGGAGCGTGACTTGGGACGCCCCCCTAGTTGTAACAGGCCTCCTCTGCCTATGGTCATTTCCTTTGGGTTTGGCAACCATTGCAAGACAGGTGTCCTTCCCTGGTCGCTGGGCTGACGGTCCCGGTCCACGTGCAGTGGGGGCATGTGCTGCCTGGCGGAGAGGTGGGGGTCCAGGGGCTTTTGCTGCAACCAGTCAGGGGGCTGAGCTCGTTGAAGCCAGAGCTGGATACAGATGGTGGGTAGGCCTCAGAGAGAGTCCACCAGGCCCACCGTGGCTCATGCCTATATACAGATAGGTACACCCTCCACCCCCTCCACACACACACCCCTCATAGGAGCTCTGACTGCAGTCACAGAGGCCAGAGCCAAAGATGGGAGAAGCTGAGTCAGAGGTTACTGAGCATGGGAGGACTCCTGGGGAGGGCAGAGATGGGCTGTGGAAGGGTGGTGATAGTGGCTTTGCTTTCCAGGGCTATCTCTAGAGGCTGGGATATTTGGGTTTCTCCCGCTGGCCCCGCAGCCCCCTGGGCAGGGCTTTCCATGTGGGGTTGTCAGCAAGGGCTCCCCAACTCTGAAACACCACCTCCCACTGCCCCAACATTGCCGCATGTCCACAACACACCATCCTTGCCCTGCTGGGCTTGTTAAAGCCATTCCAGTTCCTCCGAACAGCCCTGTTCAGCCTTGCCCACCCCTTCCTGGGCTTCCCCACCCCCAGCCTTTGTTTCTCTCAGCACCCTGGCCTCCAGTGCCCTCCTCCTCCTCTCCCACCCTTGTGTTTGGCAGGGTCCTCTTTGCTTTTTCTAGCCTGGTTCTGCAAAGCTCCACCTGCCATGGGGCACACCTGGCCACCTGCTTCATTCTGCTGTGTTTCCATGTCTCCCTGAAGTTCTCTGAAACCCTCTCCTCATTCGAGGCCTTGGTTTCCTGCTCTGTAAGATAAGGATCATCTCCATGTCGGGGATCAAGTATGAAGATTGTTTGCCGTGACCTTCGTGAAGTGCCAGCACACAATAGGTGCTGAATAAAGCCATCAGTCTTTCCTGCTCTACACCAGGCGTGAGGCCACTCAAGTGGAAGACCCTGGAGGAGCGGGCACCTCACCTTTCCGGGGCCTGAGGAGTAGACAGTGGGGAGCTCCAGGGGAAGGAAGGGAGGCGGAGGGGCGTGAAGGACAGGGGTGCCCCTCCGGGTGCTGGGTGCTATCAGGGAGCAGGCAGGAGGAGGCTGGGAGCTGGGACTTTCCTGGAAGACAAGGAGGTATGGAAGTTGTTGAGTGGACAAGGCCAGGCCTTGATTGCAGAGTGGCAGGAGGGAGGGGAAAGGGGAAGAGATGGGAGGCTTTGGGAGAGACTCTGGTCCAGGCCTTCCTGCCCCCGTCACCCATCCTAGGATGAAAAGGGGAGCATTTGGAGCCCTCTCTGGAGATGTTTTGTACTCGGACCGGGGAAGGAAGATGAAGGGACCCCAGCTTCTCTTCCCCTGTGCCTGCCCACTTGCTTGGGTTGAACTCCAGTCCTACCCAACACCCTGTCTGTCTGTTGACTGGGCACCGGCTGCTTTCTGGACTTTACTTTTCTGCCTGCTTTCCCTGCTCTCTCAGCTTCCAGTGGGTAGAGCTTTGAGCACCAGTCATGTGGGAAAAGGGGAGGGCGCTGAGCAGGCGGCGCCTTCCCTGGGTTCCCATCCCTGGGCTCCCCCCCCCCCCCCCCCCCCCCCCCCCCCCCCCGGCCCCCCCCCCGCCCCCCC
>SJYC01036938.1:0-28237 GCA_006408675.1 Madoqua kirkii | reverse complement strand
CCCCCCCCCCCCCCCGGCCCCAGGGGCCTGAATTCCCGGCACAATGCCCGGCCACTGGCATGTGGTTGGCATAGCATCATGAAATGACTGCTTGTTGGATGCTGGAGTCTCCGGGTGTTCAGTGAGCGCCCAATCATGTCTGTACCCTTGCCCTTCATATGTTTGGGGTCCAGGATTTGGTGGGGGCAGGAGTGACAAGCTTGGAGGAGGTGACCGTCTCCACTCCCATCAGGTTATCTTTGGGCAACTCAGCACATTCCAGGAGGCCACGTGCTAATGGGTGTGTAGCCCAGGTGACGTGTGTCTAAAGGTGGAGGGGGTGAGGGGGTGACCACAGGAGCAGCCGTGTCTCTGTTCCATGTCTGAACTGTGCTGGTCTCCTCCAGGAAATGGTTCGCTTTTCTTCTCACCGAATTTGGCAGCCTTTGGGGAATTTTGGGAGGGAGGGGGACCCTGGAAGGAAACCACCCTGGGACCCTTTGTTTCCTTAGAAGCCCAAACACAAAGAAAGGATGAAGTGGAGGTGGGGCTACAGAGGGCTTGTTTTTTCCCTTCAGAACTGGCCAGCCCGTCGGAGAAGGAGGGTGTTATCCGTTCAATCTAGCGCTTTGCTCCTTCTGATGGTCTGAATGTGGAGGGGGATTTCAGCAGCTAGGGGTAAGAGTGGGCAGAGGGCAGTTTTTGTGTGAGACAGTGGCAGGCGGGTGGGGGCAGCGAGTGCCAGGCTGCATGGTGCCCCTGGGATTTAGGTGTTGGCCTTCTCACAGGGAGAAGCCCAGAGAGATGAAGGGGCTTGCGTGGCGTCACACAGCAGATATTGATAGGGCTGGGATTTGAACCCAGGTCTCCGTGGCTCCAAAGTCCTGCTGAAGCATCCCGCTTAATGTAAAGAGCAGCAGGATACATACAGGCCCCCTTCCCAGCCTTGTTCTGGATCATTCCAGGCCTTGCCTCCATTAGTGTCTACCTTGACATGTGCCAGCCATGGTTGTGCCTTGTGCCCTGTGTGCTGCTGGGTTAGTGAGGGGGCAGCTTCCAGGCATCGAGTGTGAGTGCCGGGGACTTGGGGCAATGGCGTCCTTGTGGTGGGACTTCCAGCTGCTACTCCGACTGCTTTTGGGTGGGACAGTGAGGACTTAGCTCCAAGGGGAGCAAGAAGCCCCCTTTGGGGGAACTAGGAGCAAAGTCAGTTGTCCTCCCAGGGAGAGAAAAAGCCTGTTTGCCCCCCAGGGGCCCAGAGGACCAGGGGAGGAAGCTCAGGACAGATTCACAGGACTAACAGCCACAACTTCCTGCTGGGAGCAGGTCCAGAAATAGGGGGAACTGGCTCCCCTCAAGCCCCTAGGACAACTGCTCTGAAAAAGCAGAAAGTAAGTGTGGGCGAGGCTGTGGAGAGAGTGGAACCCTCCCACACTGTTGCGGGAATGTGAAATGGTGCAGCCACTGTGGAAAAGAACGTGGGGTCCCTCAAGAAGTTAAAAAGGACTGTATGATTGCAATTCCACTTCTGGGTATGAAACCTGAAGATTTGAAAGCAGGGTCTCAAAGAGATATTTGAACGCTGTGTCCACAGCAGCAGCATCCATAATAACCAAAAGGTGGAAGCACACCCAAGTATCCACTGTCGGATGAATAAAATAACTATATACATATATATGTATATGATTATTATATGTATGTAATAGAATACCACTCAGTCTTAGAAGGGAAATTCTGACACATGCTACTACATGGATGAACCTTGAGGATATTAAGAGAAGTGAAACAAGCCAACTACAAAGGACTGACACTGTATGATTCCATTTACACAAGACCCCGTGTAGGAGTCAGACCATAGAGGCATAGCTCCCCCTGGAGCCAAGCCCTAAGAGGGGCGGGAGCCAGAGGCTAGTGGGGAGGAGGGTCCTGGGAGTTACTGTTTAATGGGAAGAGTTTTGGTCGTGCAGGATGGAAAGAGTTCTGGAGATGGATGGTGGTGATAGCTTACAAGAATGTAAACATGCTTAGTGCCACTGAACTGTGCATTTAAAAATGGTTGAGGTGGTGAATTTTATAGTGTGTATTTGTTTTTTAAATTTTTTGTCTTTTTTTTGTTTGGCTGTGTGGCATGTGAGATCTTAGTTCCCCAACCAGAGAGCAAACCCATACTTGTTACATGGGAAGGCAGAGACTTAACCACTGGGCCACTAGGGAAGTCCTCTATAGTGTGTATTTTACCACAGTTAAAAAATAATAAATTAATTCAAAACAAAATATAGGAAACGGATGTGAACCAAGGCCTCCTACAGGCCAGATTAGCAGCAAGCTCTCTTCATTGAGTTATTTAACTCTCCCCTCCACCCCATATCTTGTGTTACTTGTATTAGCTGACTCCTGCAGACAGGAAAACAGGCTCAGAGCCCTGACACGTCTTGCTTGAGGTCCCTTGGCTAGGCTGCAGAGGCCAGGATTTAAGTCAGCCTTACGTTCTGGCTGAGAGCTGGCTTCAGCACATTACGCGGGGCTGTAGCATCAGTCGCTCAGTCTTCTGGGGTCTGATGATTTCATTTGGGGCTTCTCCAACCCACAGGACAGCAGAAGAGTACAAGGAGCCATGCAATTGGTGGTGAAAATGTGTGCCCAGATCAGAGAGGCCTGAATCCAGGAGAGTTGGTCTTAGAGGAGGGGCTAGGATTGGATAAGACCTAGAGGGTGCCTCCCTGCACCCACCTTCCCGAGGGGTAGGGCTGCCACACACCATCTCACTGAGCCCCACTATCCTTGCTCGGGGGGATTCTTGCATGCCCTGGGAGGGAGTCACTCTGTCCAAGCCTGCCACTCTGGCCTCCCTCCTCAGCAAACCTTGCAGCCGGGGCTTTGACAGCATTGGTGGGAGTGGACCATTGAGATCTGCCCACTCAGAGACCCCTGGGCTTGGGTAGCATTGTCACAGTTTGCAAGTAAAAATACAAGATGCCTAGCTGATTTTGAATTTCACCAATGAATAATTTGTAGTATAGATATGCCCCCAATATTGCATCTCTAGTTGATGTTGCAGCCTTAGTAGTCTTGAGACTTTGTCCACTGAGGGAGGGGCAAGTGAACGGATGCTCTGGGTGTTCCAGATCAGGGGCTTGCTGGCATTGGTCATCAAAGCCTGGGCCCAGGCTGTCACAGCTCTACTGAGACATATGTGGTGGCCTTGGGTCAAGCCACCACCCCATGTGAGTTGACGAGGCCGACAGCAGGGGCCCTAATCACTATGTATGAGTAAGATGGGCCATAGGCCATGCTTCTGAGTGTGCCACGCAGGGCCTGCAGTGGAAGACTGCCACTGTCGAAACGTTGGGGCTCTGTGTTCCCCATTTGGCTCACTGGTTGCTGCATGTGCCTTCTCTGTCTCCTGCCTGTATTTTCAACACCTCCAGACAACCCTCTGGCTGCCCATCGATCTACCACCTCACACCTGCCTCATCAGGGTGTTCCAGTTCAGTGAATAGCACTCTCTCATCGTGAAGCTTCCTAATTGTATGCCTCCAATTCCACCATTCCCTCATCCACACACCCAGCCATCTGCCCACCTATCCCTCCACCCAATCATCTGTCTGTTCATCCATCCATCTACCCATCCACCCATCCATCCATCCTCCCACTCATCTATCCACCTATCCATCCACTCAGGCACCCATTCATTCATCCATCCTCCCATCCATCCACTCACACATCCATCTGTCCACTCACTCATCTACCCATCCCTCCAGCTACCCAGCCATTCTATCCATCCATCCATCCATCCATCCATCCATCCATCTACTCATCTACCCACACATCTATCCATCCATACATCTACCCATCTACCTGTTCATCCACCTATCTTCCCATCCATCCCTCCACTCACTCATCCATCCACCCACCCACACACCCAGCCATCTGCCCATCTGTCCATCCACCAATCAGTTGTTCATCCATCCATCTTCCCATCCACTCATCCATCCATCCTCCCACCCATCTACCTACCTATCTATCCACTTAGCCACCCATTCATTCATCCATCCTCCCATCCATCCACTCACCCATCCATCTGTCCACCCACTCATCTATCCATCCCTCCATCCATCCTCACATCCATTCATCCATCCATTCATTCATCCATCCATCTACTCATCTACCCATCCCATCTACTCATCTACCCGCCCATCTACCCATCCACCCATTTATCCACTCATCCATACATCTACCCATCCATCCTCCCATCCATCCATCTATTCATCATCCACCCATCTATCCATCCACCCATCCTCCCATCCATCCACCCACCCACACATCCATCCATCTGCCTATCCATCCATCCATTAGTTAATGAGTATTTCATTGTAGCGGGCGCTTTGATGTTTAACATCTCAGCTGTAGGAGGGACTAAAGGAATTAATATTTAAATGTGAGTCGCTGATAACATCCATCAGACCTCCGGTGAACCAAAGGACCAGATCTCCCACGTTTTAGCACAGGTCATCTGGGGAAAGATTGTCTAGCCTTGTGTTTAGATGGCAGCCACTCCTCTAACAAAACTCCTAGAGAAGACTTCAGGCTGTGATGAGATGGGAGCAGAACACTGTGGGGCCAGGAGTCTTGGAAGGCCTCAGCAGCAGGGAGCTGAGCTGGCTCTGCCAAAGGAGTGGTGTCCACTCCTTTGTGTGGGCAGCCCCGCGGGAGAGGTGAGAGCAGAGGATGTGAGAGACACTGTTCCCTGCAGCTGGTGTCTGGCAGAGCTCTGGCCCCATAGCAGGTGCTCGGCAGACTTGAGACTGACATCAAACAGAGGAAACTGAGATCCAGAGAGGGGAGGTGACTTGGCCAAGGTCACAGAGCCTTGCTGCCACGAGACTGGGATAAAGAGTGTGTGGACTTGTCAGGCACAGCTGGTTTGAACCCTCAACCTCACTGACCTGTGAATAGGAAATCTCACCTCCCTCTTGGAGTGTGCTGCATGAAAGATGCCAAAGGGCGTCGTGCACCGCTCACCCCAGACCTGGTAATGTGCTCGCCTGAAGGGCTGAGGGGCAGGGCAGGCCTCAATCTCAGTTGAGAGGCTCCCCATGGCCTCCAAACCACCCCTGTGGCTTCCTGAGCTCTTGGCCTCACCTCCTGCCTGTCTAAGGTGAGGGCAGAGGCCCAAGGGGCAGAGGGCAGGAATCTGGCCTCAGGCTGCTTGGCCCTTCCTCTGTGCAGGGGGTCTGCACAGCCCCCTAGGTTGCTTTCTACGGATTCTGGCCTGAGTGTCACCCATTGTGGCTGGATTTGCCTCCTGTGTGGGTTTTGGAAGGAGGTCCTGGGAGTGTGACTCTCACCATCTCCTTCTCACCTTCCGAATGTGGGCCCAGCCTACCTGGGAGCCTGCAGCTTTACAGCCCTGGGGCCATACTCACCTCATTGCCGCTTTCATTTTGTTCCTGTCTACCCAGTTTCTTCTTGGCCATTGTGAAGAATTTAAACTCCCCAGAAAAGTGGATGCTAGAAAAGGGACTTGTCCCCAAGCCCCAGCCCAGAGATGTTCTTTTTTTGGCCATGCTGAGACCAGGGCTCGAACCCAGGTTCCCTGCAGCAGACATTGTAATATTTTGATGGTCTTGCTTCTGGAGGAGAGACTCGGGGCTAGGGGTGATTCTGCTGATAATAGTTAGCTTTCTTTCGAAAGCAAGAGTCTCCCGGCTCAGGGGTCCCTTATCCCCTGCCAGTCACCCCACATCCCTCAGGCCTCTGACCTGGTAGCCTTGTCCTGCTTTCTGGAACAGCTGCAGGGAAGAAATGGGGCTATCCATAAAAAAGAAAAGCACATTAAAAAGTCTTGTTCCATGAAAAAATCATGGCGGGGGGATGGAGGATTGGCATTTATGGGTGGAAGGGGGAGAGTGACAGTGGCTGGAAGAGCAGGTTGACTGTGGGGCCCCTCCCCAGCTGCTGGGGCAGGGGCTAAAATGCGGCTCCCCCCTCCCAGGAGCAGGCAGATGGTGATGAAAAGGCCTGGGGTTCTCTGGACTGGGGCAGCAGTAGAGCGGGTTGGAAGGAGGGGCCCCCCCGCCAGGATTGCTGTGATTGCACTAGGGCAAGAACAGAGCCAGTCAAGGCCAAGCACCAAGCCTGGCTCTTCCCTCTGGTCCTGTGGGCCCCTGAGGCCCAAGGTCCTCATCTATAAAGTGAGGAATAGCAGCCACATAGGCCACAGCAAAGGGCATGAGAGAGCAAAGGACAGGCTCCATAGCACAGGCCCCTGAAAGCACTGAGCTGCTGGGGAGGAAGGACTTTCCTTGGCCCTTCTAGGTTCTGGTTGGTCTAAGAGTTAACTAGACATGGGAGAGATTAGCAAGAGAAATGAAATTTAATTACGTACATAGAGGGCTTCTCTAAGCATGTGGAGCCCCAGAACAAGTTAGGTAGTTGAGGGTTAGCCATTCTAGAGGAGAAGGGGTAGGGTGGGGACTTCAGAGAGGAGGAAGGTAGGTTACAGGAAGATGAAATGAGCAAATGTTTGGTAAATGTTTGCTGGGCTGTCAGTGACATAGGGATGCAGAGGTCCTCTGTTCTGTTCTGTTTTTCTAGAGCAATGGGTCATCCTGCAACAGGTCCTCCATCTAAGTTCTTTTATTTTATTTTTTTAATTTTTGGCCATGCTGCGTCTTCATTGCTGCAGGTGGCCTTTCTTTAGTTGTGGTGCATGGAGGCTGTTCTCTAGTTGCGGTGCACAGGCTTCTCATTGTGGTGGTTTCCCTTGTTGCATGGGCTCTAGGACACGTGGGGTTCAGCAGGTGCAGCGCATGGGCTCAGTACCTGCAGTTCACAGGCTCTAGAGCACAGGCTTGGTAATTGTGGTGCATGTTGCAAGGCAGATTCTTAACCACTCTACCACCAGGGAAGCCCTGTCTAAGTTCTTTTAAGCAGTTAAGGGGAGGGTCTGAGTCTTTTGGGCCTTGATTGTTTTTAACTCAAAATAATCTTCAAGCCAAAGAGACACATTCTGTGTTGGCAAAGTTTGCTCCCCTACACAGCTGACATCACTTATTTCCTCATCCCTCTTCCTAACTCAGGTTTTGGTGTCCTCGTGTCCTTGTCTGCATGCCTAGCTGCCCAGAGCTGGCTAGCTCCATGGGTCTCATGCAGATCAGGAGAATGTCTGGGCTGGGAGAGAGGCAGGGCATGTTCATCCTGTGAGAGGGGGCTGTCTTCCTGGGAGACCATGGCGGATCGAGCTCAGCACAGGATGCAGGCACTTGGATCTCATTTTCTCTCACCCTTGTAGGCCTTAGCAGCACTCACTCTCTGGGGGTTTTTCTCTGGTTACCTGGAGGTCAGTACTGGATCTTGGCAGTAGTTTTCTGTGCAGAGTTTCAGAAGCACAGAGCACATGTCCACAAAGTTGGAAGCGGAGAGCGTGAGCGGACATGTGGTGGGGTTTAGTCATAATGATGAAGACATTACTTAATGACAAGACAAACTTATCCTCATTTCTAGGGAGCTAGCTCGTGGTAAGCTGTGATGGCAGAAAGATAAGTGCAACTGACTCAACTATTCAAAATGCAAGGAATCAGTTTTTTTCTAACGTGTTTCCCATGTGGATTAATTTCTCTTGGAACATGAAGACATCTCCCCTAGTTAATTCCCTGCAGAGCGATTCCTGAGACACCTGGTTAGTTCCTGCAACTGGGCTGGAGCTGTACAGACCACATAGGAAAGTGTAATGGGCAAAGAAAAGTTCTAGATAAAATACTTGGCAAAAGTGGTAGAGATCACACCTGAGAAGTTTTTTTTCAATGACAGGAACTAAATTGAATGCCAAAGTCAAGATTTTGAATACATTTGGGAACAAGCAAGCACCAAGGACTTTTGTTGGTAGCTGCCAGCAGAAGGCTACAAGGGCAAGAAGGCTTGGGACTACTCCCCAGGCTTTGGAAAAGGATCCCAAGAATGCATTACTGGCACCTTGAATGAGAACCCAGGAGCTTAAATCTTTTCGCAGGGAGGGATAAGTCACTCCATCCTAATTGTGTAGATCTCTGGTCCTCCCCTAAAAACTTCCCCTGGCCTAAGACTTCAGCTTTCGGTTTTAGATGATGCAAACCTCCAGGAAGGAGTGGGTGCCTATGAAACTGTCTTTGGTCATTTATTCCTGCATACAGATGAGCCCGTGAGACCTATTCCTGAGAAGAGGATGAGGTAGCAGGAAGCACAGGGCATTGAAAGCTGAGGAAACAGAGAGAGGAAAGAGGATATGAATGCTGGAGATGAACCCCTGTTTGGTTTTGCTTTTACAATAGATTCTTCCCATAATGTTCAGTAGGAGAGAATGGCTCTTCACCATATATAGATCAGTGGCTCCCCTCTTTTTTCTAGTGGAAGTGGTCACCAAGTATCAAGGGCCACCAGGATGCTGTCAGACTCTTTCTAATAATACCATCTATTTATGTAACACGGCAGCTCATGGGAGTAAGTCTCTTCTGCTGGCTGATGTTCTAGGAAATTGGCCAGCTTCTGAATCCACAGCCTCCCTCCTTCTGCCTGTCTCTTGAGCACCCGTCTCCCTGGGGTCAAGACATCTCTGGGGTGGTCCCAGCTTCCAGCCTTGCCTCTGCTTTTTCTGGGAGTTGGCAGGAGGATCTTCCTTTCAGTCTTCAGTGCTTTTGCTCCCCTCCTCCTTCAGTCTCCCCACATCTGCTGAGGAAATTTCTCTCCCCACCCCTGGCCCTGTGGACCTCACCTTGTTTGGACCCCTGTAACAGCCTTCTAACCCCCATGCCCACATCTGCTCCTTGTAGACCATCCTGTACACAGTAGTGAGAGTGGTCTTTCCAAAATCTGAATCAAAGCATGTCACCCTCTGGGCTTGAAACTCCTCAGTGGTTTCATGTCACAGTTGGAATAAATTCAGCCTCCGTATAACCTGGACGCCCCTACCTCCCTCTGCCCCCTCGTGTGGTCTCACTTCCCTCCTGGCCCATGGCTTTCTCTCTGCTCTGCCCCCACCCCCACGTCTGTTGTCAAAAGGACCACACTTTTTTCTGCCTTAGGAGTTTATGTAGCTTATTATTCCTCTCAAAACAGTTTCTCCTTCCCCTCACTCCCAACCTTTCCTGGGATTGATTCCTTTGCATCCTTCAGGTCCTAGATAAAATCTCACCTCCTGAGAGGAACTTTTCTTGATCACTCACTCTCAGTTCAGTTCAGTTGCTCAGTCATGTCTGACTCTTTGCGACCCCATGAATCGCAGCACGCCAGGCCTGCCTGTCCATCACCAACTCCCGGAGTTCACTTAGACTCACGCCCATCGAGTTCGTGATGCCATCCAGCCATCTCATCCTCTGTTGTCCCCTTCTCCTCCTGCCCCCAATCCCTCCCAACATCAGAGTCTTTTCCAATGAGTCAACTCTTCACATGAGGTGGCCAAAGTACTGGAGTTTCAGCTTTAGCATCATTCCTTCCAAAGAAATCCCAGGGCGGATCTCCTTCAGAATGGACTGGTTGGATCTCCTTGCAGTCCAAGGGACTCTCAAGAGTCTTCTCCAACACCACAGTTCAAAAGCATCCATTCTTTGGTGCTCAGCTTTCTTCAGTCCAACTTTCACATCCATACATGACCACAGGAAAAACCATAGCCTTGACTAAACGGACCTTAGTCGGCAAAGCAATGTCTCTGCTTTTGAATATGCTATCTAGGTTGGTCATAACTTTTCTTCCAAGGAGTAAGCGTCTTTTAATTTCATGGCTGCAGTCACCATCTGCAGTGATTTTGGAGCCCCCCAAAATAAAGTCTGACAATGTTTCCACTGTTTCCCCATCTATTTCCCATGAAGTGATGGGACTGGGTGCCATGATCTTCATTTTCTGAATGTTGAGCTTTAAGCCAATTTTTTCACTCTCCACTTTCACTTTCATCAAGAGGCTTTTATTAATTATCTAGTTTATTATTTAGTTAATAGTTCAATTAATTAGTTATCTAATTTAAATAATAATTATCTGGGATTCTCTAGTCGCTTGTCTGTTTACTGGTTCTCTCATCTGAGTCGTTCACCAGTACACCCCCAGCTTGGCACACATCAAGGCCTGGCATCAGTCAGAGGAGGCTAAGCTTTGCAGCCAACAAACACCCACCATCTTTCAGTGCCTTCAAGCCACAAAGGTTTATTTTTCAGCCACGCTAAATGTTCATCGCAGGTTGGGGTGGGGGTCAGGGATGGGGCAGGGGCCAGGGATGGGGCAGGGGCTGCTCTCATTGCAGGGGCCTGGGCTGATGGAGCAGCCACACTCCCAGACATTCCCAGTGGCCATAGAGATGGGTATCTCATGGAGAAATTCTCCACCCCAAAATGATCTGTGTGTCATTCACTTCCAAATCACTTTGGAGAACTTGGCACAGTGTCACTCTGCTTCCAAATCCCTGGGGAGAACTCAGAATGTAGCCTCACTCAAGCACAGGGAGTTGGAAGGTCAAGCCTCCTCAGCACCCGGGAAGGAGAAGTGGAAATATACATCAGACAGTGCTCAAGACTCACACAACACTCAGCTGATGCTTTTGGGCGGGAGGGTGCGGGGGGTGGGAGAGCATCTAGAATGTTCTTTCTGCAGCTGAGAGTGACCTTTAGGGTCCTGCTGAGGATCTTGTTTCTCTGCTGTTCAGGCCCCTGGCATGTGGAAGTCAGGGTTCCCACAGGAGAAGCTCAGCAGACAAGGGAATCCCCTGAGGCCCGACAGGAGCAGTCTCAGAGCGTCCAAGGCAGGTTGCCTCTCAGAGCTCATCCCTGGTGGGATGCGTGCCCCGGCTGCGTCCTCTGTGAGACAGCTCTTCCTAGAGGCTCTTATAATAGCCTTGAGTGTACATCTTGGCCTTTGGTGGCCATCACGGTTGAAGCTAAGTTTGTTAAGCACTCATCAAGTCCCTGGCACTGTACTGAGAGCTATACAAGTAATCACATTTACATCCTCCCATCTGCAGGGTGCAGGTGCTGCTCCTATGAGGGTGGCAGAGGCTAACTTCCTAATTAAGTCACTGCTAGTTCTGGGATAGAGCTTTCCACTGGATCTATGCTTCCTGATTCTAAACCTGTGCACTTAGTCATTATTTCATAGGAAAAGTTTGTCTCTGATTCCCCTTCTAGGTTATAAATCCTAGACAGCTTCTGTTAGTTTAAAAAAGTTTTTCATTTTAAGATTTCTTTTATTGAAGGATAGTAGATTTACAATATTGTTTTAATTTCTACTGTACAGCAAACTGACTCAGTTATGCAGGTGTATACATTTTTTTTGTATTCTTTTCCATTATGGTTTATCACACGATATTGACTATAGTTCCCTTGCTATACAGCAGGACCTTTGCTGTTTATCCATTCTGTATATAATTCTTTGCCTCTGCTAACCCCAAACTCCCACTCCATCCCCCTGGCAACCACTAGTCTGTTCTCTATGTCTGCTTCTCTTTAGTATATCAGTTCAACTGTGTCACGAATTTAGATCCCACATATATGTGATATCATACAGCATTTGTCTTTGACTTACTTCACTTAGTATTATCATCTTTATCCTTTTTGAGAAGTCTTCTACCTTATCCCTCATAGCATCCAGCAGAACTTGTCATATAATGAGCAGGCAATATAAGACTTTATGGAGAAGGAAATGGCAATCCACTCCAGTATTCTTGCCTGGAGAATTCCATGGACAGAGGAGCCTGGTGGGCTACAGTCCATGGATTTGCTGTTTATCCATTCTGTATATAATTCTTTGCCTCTGCTAACCCCAAACTCCCACTCCATCCCCCTGGCAACCACTAGTCTGTTCTCTATGTCTGCTTCTCTTTAGTATATCAGTTCAACTGTGTCACGAATTTAGATCCCACATATATGTGATATCATACAGCATTTGTCTTTGACTTACTTCACTTAGTATTATCATCTTTATCCTTTTTGAGAAGTCTTCTACCTTATCCCTCATAGCATCCAGCAGAACTTGTCATATAATGAGCAGGCAATATAAGACTTTATGGAGAAGGAAATGGCAATCCACTCCAGTATTCTTGCCTGGAGAATTCCATGGACAGAGGAGCCTGGTGGGCTACAGTCCATGGAGGTCACAAAGAGTCGGACACAACTGAGCAACACACACATACACACACACGACTAATGTGTATGAGAAAGACAAAACAGACTACTTAAGATAGTAGGGTAACACTAGGATATTCTCTGACATTTTGTTGTTTTTGTTAAGCCCCTTACTTAAAGACTAGGTAAAAGCTGTGCTTTTTGCTTCAGCTCTTGGTAGAATGCCTGAATCTGTTTGTTGCTTATACATAGCAATTTAATCACAGCACAAAGCCTCTCATAATACACACAGCACCCTTATGTATAATTATCAGCAAGGAAAGAATTAATTATACCGATGCTAGCTACTCTGGATATCAAATGGAACAAGAGATGTTTCCATCCCTAGAGATTATGGAAGCGATCATTTAAACAATTAATTGCTATAGGGTGTGTGATGGACATGCCGTGAGGTTTGTGGGGGGCCAGTAGGGCCATAAATTCTACGAGGCAAGTGGAGTAAGGGTAGGGTAGGGCTCAGCTCTAGGAACGGGCGGTTAGGAAAATCAGCCCGAACCCTATTTGGATCGAAAGAACAAGTTACCTGGCTTTGGAGCACCTTAAGGGGACATACTGTGGGTGGAAAACTGTGGGCCCACTGAACTTGCTGCATCAAGGCTACGGCTGGGGTGAAGATTCCACCCTCTATACGTGACCTGGGCCAAGTTATTGCTGGCACCGACAGCCGCATTACTGCTAATGGGGTGTGATCAGCCTGGCGAGTTCCTGCGGCAGTTGGAGGTCCCACCTCGGGAGGCCCTGGTCCGCGCGTCCCGCGCCCCCGCATCGTGATTTACCTTGGTTTCTCTATATCAGGCCTGACCTTCCCTTATGCTTTCCAGGGCTCTGGCCTCGCCCTGACCTAAACCCACGGCGGGAACACCCTGGCCGCCACACCCAGCGTCCCCAGACCGGCTGGGATTCCTTCACCGCAGCAGCGGTTACGTGCGGCGCGTCCGTCGCGGCCAGGAAGAAGCGGGAGTGGGCGGGGCCAGGGTGTCGAGCCCGCTCTTCCCGCCCTAGGCTTGGAAGTTCCGCTTCAGATTGGCTACTGCTCTCGCGAGGGGCGCGGCCTCTGGGGTGGGGGCGGGAAGGAGAGGAAGGCAGGGCGCGCTCAGGAGGGGCGGGGTTGCTAGGCGACGCCGGGCGCGCGCTCAGGGGTGGGGAAGCCGGCAGGCTGCTCAATGACAAATCGGCCGGGCACGGCTGGGGTCCGGCCCCCAGAGGAGGCAAAGAAGCGGGCGGAGCCGGTTTAAGGGCAGGGGCGGGTGCGGACGGCCAGGCGGCGCGGGACGGGTCCCAGGTAAGGGTGTCCGCGCTCCAGGGGGGCCCCTCAGGCCAAGTGGGGTGCGCGCGGGAGCGGGTGCGCGTCCCGGGCCAGTGGCCTTTACCCCCAGTTCTGCGCAGGTCTGTGGCCCAAGGGCGACCTGGCTGTAGCGGCCCCACTCGGGCCGGGATTGGGGTGGGAGTCCTCCCAGACCCGGTGGGGCCGAGGAAAAAGGGGCGGCGCCCCGCCTTTCCCCCCTCCCCCAACCCCCGAGTCTGCCACTTCTTCCCTTTTCCCTCAAATGGCCTCTGCCTCCACTTCCTGCCCTGCGGGCCTCCTGCCGAGGATGGTCCACTTCCTCAGGCCCTTAGTCGCCGCTGTGGTCTGGGCGAGTCTGTGAATGTTGCAAAAACTTGTTAGTGCGTTAGGAACTTGGCCGTGGACCGACCCGGGGCCGCCCTTCGGAAGTCGTGTGGTCTCTTTGCGGACTTGGTTTGGTCCTGTGTTGGAGATGAGCTGGAGTTTGCCCCCTACCCCTGGCTTCTTCCCGAGGGGGCCGGCGCTGGGCGGCTTCTCCTTGGGCGCACCTGAACCTGCCCGTGCTCCTCGCCCCCGGTAGGTCTAGGAGCTCCTCCGTGGTGGATTCAGACGGCTAGTGGCAGCAACAGCTGCGCCCAGGCTCCTATCCCTGTTCGTTTTCAGGTAAATCTAGAAACGATGAACTTCGTTGCTTTCAGGTGATTCTTGTGGAGAGAAGCTCTCCTGTCTGGCGAACTCATTTAGAATTGCCAGTGAGGGAGACTTGGCTAATTGCTCTCATTGGAGTTATCTGTGACTTGGTTTCAACCCTCGAACAGTGAACTTTCTACTTTGTGCTGGTCTCCTAACCTCATTTGGGGCGGGCGGGGTGGGGAGGGAGGATTATGTTTTGAGAATGGATAGTGGGTACTAATTATCGGAGGGGATAGGGTATCTTTTCATGTTATAAGCACGGCAGTAAGATTTTCGATGTAAGAATTCAAACAGTTTAAGGCAATGGTCCTTCAACCTGGAGCAGTATCATTGAAATATCAGATATGGGCTGAGCATGAAAGGTAGCATTGAATATTGGGAGAACAGGACGGTCCAGATTCAGAAACTCGGTTTGCTGTGTGATCTTGAGGAGGGCTTTGCCCTTCTCTGTGCTGCAGAGTCCACAGCTGTGGAAAGGTGATAATAGCTGACCTACTTGTTAGTATTAAACTAAGGAGTGTTTGAGGTGCTGTTTGTGGTAGTGGGGGTAGATGGTTGTTGGGGTGGGAAAAAGGCCACGGACACACATATGTTCGGTGTGGTTTCAGTTGGGACAGCTAGTCTGTCTTCTGACCCCATCTCGGTCTTTCCTTCCTTTCTATTCATGTTATTTCCCCCTGGAAACAGTGGGTATTCTGATCTGAGATATCAGCAAGATTTCCCAACTATGCCAAAGGAGTAGAATCTTTCCCAAGATTTCATGTGAAAACGAGTAGAGGGATAAGTTAATTAGATACTTTATTTGTGTGTGTGTGTGTGGTGGGAGATATAGGACTGGACATCTAAAAATAGGAAAAGAGAATTAGGGCTGTAAATAGGGTTTCATTGAGTCTTGATAGAAGGTGGAAGAAGCGTAAAAGTTCTGATTTCTTGCCTTAATTCTTCAAGGTTCTTGTCTTGGCCCAAGATTGGCTTGAGATGCTGGAAATGTTTAAATCACCCAGTTGAGACAGTTCTTTGTGCTACATTACCCCATCCCACAATATTTCTTTGCATTCAGTTACTGAATTCTTATCCACTTAGTGGATTTGTGGATGTTAGAAACATAATTGGAGCTCTTTTCTGAAAGCTAAATGTGGAGACAGTGTAACGACCTAGAGGGACAGTACTGAGTAGTCCCCGGAGCTGTAACTTGTCTCAGGGTGATAGCAAGAGGTCCACTTTTCAGTGGCTCTAATTACACATGGTCCTTGACTTAGGGTGAGGTATGTCCTGATAAACGCATCATAGGTTACAAATATCATAAGTCAAAGATTTAATACACTTCTGAACCTCATCGCTTATTCTGGTCCACCTTAGACCTGCTCAGAATACTCCTCAGCTTCCATTTGGAAAAAAATAAACAAAGCCTGTCTTGTAGTGTTGAATATCTCATGTAACCTATTGAATTCTGTACTCAGAGTGGAAGGCAGACTGGCTCTGTGGGTTTGGAGGGTATGGACTGTTCCTGTATCAGTTGTTCATCCTCATGATCCCATGTTGAATGGGGCTGTGGCCTATCATTACAGGAGAGGGTCTTTTTTTTTTTTTTAATTGCAGTGTAGTTGGTTTACAATGTTGTGTTGGTTTCAGGTGTACAACACAGTGATACATATATATATACACACACACACAAAATATACACATATATTCATGCATATATGGAGAAGAGAATGGCTACGCACTCCAGTATTCTTGCCTAAGAATTCTATGGACAGAGGAGCCTGGTAGGCTACAGATTATGGGATTGCAAAAGCTGGACACAACTAAGTGACTAACACACACATATACATACATATATATATATTCATCTTCAGATTTTTTCCATTAAAAGTTGTTGCAAGATATTGGATATGTAAGTACACTATGCGATACAGTAGGACCTTGTTGTTTATCTGCTTTATATATAGTCGCATATATGTATATATATCCCAACCTCCTAGTTTGTCTCCCCTTCCTCCTCACCCTCTCTTTTGGTAACCATAAGTTTGTTTTCTATGTCTATGGGTCTAATTTCTATTTTGTATATAAGTTCATTTGTATTATTCTTTAAGATCCCACCTGTAACTGACATCATGTGTTTGTCTTTTTATGCCTGACTTCACTTAGTATGATAATCTCTAGGTTCATCCATGTTGCTGCAAATGACGTTATTTCATTCTTTTTATGGCAGAGTAGTATTCCCCTGTATATATATGCCACATCTGCTTTATCCATTCATTTTCCCATGGACATTTAGCTTGTTTCTGTGTCTTGGCTATGGTTAATAGTGCTGCTGTGGACATAGGGTTGCCTGTGTCTTTTTGAATTAGTTTTCTCTGGATATATGCCCAGTAGTGGGATTGCTGGGTCATATGGTAGTTCTATTTTTAGCTTTTTAAGGAACCTCCATACGGTTTTCCATAGTGACTGCACCAATGTATGTATATTCCCACCAACAGTGTAAGAGGTTCCCTTTTCTCCACACCCTCTCCAGCATTGTATTACTTGTAGACTTTTAAATGATGGCCATTCTGACTGGTGTGAGATGACTAGCTTTGATTTGCATTTCTCTAATAATTAGCCCTGTTGAGCATCTTTTCATGTGCTGGATGGCCATCTGTATATCTTTGGGGGAGATATGTCTATATAGGTTGCACACAAGAGAGTATCTTGCTGTATATTGCTAGCCCAGAAAAAGATCAAAATTCAAAATTTGAAGTAATGGTTTCTACTGAACATATATTGCTTTTATTCTGTCATAAAGTTGAGAAATCGTAGGTTACCTCCTAAGTTAGGGGCTACCTGTACCTCTCAACAAACAGCCCCTTGGATGTTTTTCTAAAGTGAATGCAAGTTGCTGAGGAATCCGAATGAAGGAAAACTGAGCAAGTACCAGAGAAAATGAAGCTGTTCTCACCAAATCGGGAAGCCTGGCGGAGAGGTGAGGAGGAGGAAGGAAACTGGTATTCATTGAGCATTAGCTGTCTGCTCACACAGACCCCCTGATCTGACTAACAGCAGCTGAGTATATCTAGTCTTGGACACTTGACCATGAACTGTCTCCTTTTGCTCCTCATTTTTTGGTTCCTATGAATACAAATATGGGTGCGTATGTACATATTCTTGGATATTCCAAAAAGTAGAGGGGCAAAGAAGACAAGAGGACATGGGAGCTTTTGGGTGTGAGAGTAGGAAGAATGGAAGAGAATGTGAATGCTGCTTGTCAAAGAGGGCAGGTGCTTGTGGTTACCATAGCAACTACAGAATGCCAGCCAGGTCTCAATTTCATGTTTATGTTACGCTTAAAAACAAAACAAGAAAAAACAAGTGCTTGTCATTTTCCTGGGTGTTCTCTGTTACTGCTATAGACAAATCTTTGAGTTTTTGCCGTTAGAAAAATTGAAACCCAATGCAGAAACAGGTGCTATTAATTGATAATTGTTAGGGACTTCCTTGGTGGTCCAGTGGTTAAGACTTATCCTTGCAATGAGCTCCCCTGGTTGGGGAGCTAAGATCTCACATGCTGCGTGGTCAAAAAGCCAAAACATAAAGTAGAAACAATATTGTAATAAATTCAAAAGACTTTAAAATAGTCCACATTAAAAAAAAAATTAAAAAAATAGGTAACTGCTAGTATGCTGTTCTTTGTTGCTTTTGTCAGTGCCTTGTGGGCAATTTTTATATAGTATGTTTTAGGCCCGCTGATTGGGAGTTGACATACAGAGTATTAAGTTTGATCTGATCCAAATTAAAATATTGATACTCCAAGCTATGTAATTTTGCTTGGTATATGAGTTGAAGGAAATAGAGTAGTTTGGCCCTGTGTGACTGCCTACCTCTAAAGTTTATCTTTTGAATGAATTTTCTACTGCTGTGTAATAAATTGCCCCAGATTTAGCAGCTTGAAACAACAGACATTCATAATCATACAGTTTCTGGAATCTGGGAACAGCCTGGCTGGGTGCTTTTGTTCAGAGTCACTGCCCTAGGGTGGGGCACTCACATGGCTGTTGGGTGGAGGCCTCAGTCCTTACCACGTGGCCGCCCCACAGGACTCTTCACGACATGAGAGCTCACTTTCTCTTGAGAGCAGGTGATCTGAGAGGGAAAGGGAGGATGATCAGGCTGGAAGGTGTGGTATGCTGGTACCTAACCTGGAAGTATAGCATCGCTTCTGCAGCACACGGACCAGCCTGGTGCACTGTGGGAATGGACTGCCCTGGGGAAGCTTAAGGACCATTAGCATTCTTGGACACTAGCTACAACGGTTTCTTTTTGAAGGTTTTGTTTCATGTGCTTCCTGAAGTCTGTGCCACAGGAGATTAAAATGCAGCTGGATTACTATCCTAGAACTTTTAATGTTATACTTGAAACTTTATGTTCTTTCTTCTGGTCCTTCATTGTCAGATGCTAGGATTAATTAGCCAAATATTCAGTAGCTTTGGAAATTAGAAATTAAAATCTTGGTAGTTCCTAAACCAAATGGAACAGCTGAGGTTTTTTTTTTTTTTAAACCCTAAAACAAATTGGTTAAAAATGATTGCCAAAATGATCTCCTTGATGAACAGCATAAAGTTAGTCATTAATCATCTGTGTATTTTTTAAACATAAAACTCACTGGCAAAGTAGCTTAAAAAGTCTTAGAGAACCTGGGTGATGGGTACAAGGCTGTTTATTAAACATTTCTTCCTACCCTTGTGTGTGTGTGAAACTTTCCACAATAAAAAGTTTTTTTTTAAAGGGGGAAGGGAAGAGGCATAATCACAAGAAAAAGTGCTTATAGAGACCTTAGTCTCTTACAGAGACACTAAGACCAATAAATAAACTATGGCATTCCAGGGGGGAAAAAAAGCTACTCTTCCAATTACCTTAAATCTTTGGACAGTATTTGCCTAGCAGTTCTTCATTTCTCTTTGAAACCCTGTGGTTGCTCTGCTCGATCGTGTTCAGCTCTTTGTGACTCCAGGGTCTGTAACCAGCTAGGTTCTTCTGTCCATGGAATTTTCCAGGCAAGAATACTGGAGCGGGTTGCCGTTTCCTCCTCTGGGGAATTTTTCCTGACCCAGGGATTGAACTCGTGTCTCCTTCGATTCCTGCATTCACAGGCAGATGCTTTACCTACTGAGACATCTGGGAAGCCTAACACGTTTTAATTATCCACCTGGAGAGAAGGGCCTCATTCTTTTAGTTTCTCAGTGAAATCTTTCTGGAGTGTCTATATGTGGAGACAAGGATTTAGGGACCCCAAGCCAGAAGCCTGAGTCAGTGATCTGCAGATATTTCCTATCTCTAAAAATTCTTTGATTCTAATACTTTCATGTGACAAATATCCTTTGACTCAAGCATATTTATAACAAGAAGCTTCATAAATCATGTTAAATTGTAATTTCAGAAAATGAAGTCCTCTGAGAATTGCTTTTGTTCACTCCAGCCCAGTTCAAGGCTGTTGAGAGTCACCAGGAGGCAGACTGGAGAAGTCAGCACAATTTGCCTTTCCTTTCTTCCTGTTTTTGGCCCCTTTCCCATCCACTGCCCTAATTTATGAGCTAGTATCTTCGTCTCCTCTTATCCTGCCTCTCCCATCATCCCCCTCCTTCCTCCCACCCGCTTCCGCTAGTAAAAACAGGAAAAGATCTGTGGCCAGTCATTCACTGTGCATGAGTTGATCCCATCATAGGGATGGATTTCAGCCAGAGAGGTACCTCTGCTCGCCCTCTTATAGTAAGCCTTTTAAAAATCTCAAGTTATATATATTCATTCACTAACTGTGCCATCTTTTAACTCCTAAAAGGGTTTTACACCCAATTCCAGTGTGGGTTGTGTGTGGGGTCACATCACTCAGGAATTCTCTGACTCCAGCAGGGTGTCCTGCAGATCAACTCAGCTGTGACACCCGCTACCCAAAGGCAGCATCAGACACCACAAGTCAAGGACTCATTCCCACAGAACTGGCCCCATTTCAGACACTAGTCACAGGTCCAGGCTGTGTATCTGCCCAGCCGCCTACAACTTGGAGGTACCCACAACACCCTGACTGGATTTCACATGCCAGTCACAAGCCCAGTCATCATCTGTATGCCTGACCCACTGGCTTTCGACTACAGGGTCTCAAAACCCTTTGCTTGGTTTGGTTAATTTGCTGAAGTGGCCCACAGAACTCAGCAAACCTGTTCAATCACTAAATTACCACTTTATCACAGAGGATGTTAGCAAGTATGAATCAGTAGCCAAGTGAAGAGGTTCACGGACAGGGTCCTCATGGAATTTGGAGGCTCCCATGGTCACTTGCTCTGCCACCTGGGAATTCTCCTGACCTCACCTTTTGGGTTTTTATGGAGGTCCCGTTCCATAAGCATGGCTCATCACATCATCAGCTGCTGGTGGTGGATTCAGCCTCCAACCCCTCCTCCCCAGGAATCAGGGGGTGGGGCTGAAGGTTCCATCATCTTTGCCAAGTTAGTTCCCCTGGTATCCTGAGGTGGAGCCCCAAAATTAGCTTGTAGGTATACCCCAGGTGTGGTCATAAGGGACTTGTTGTGAGCAACGAGGCAACCATTTCACCTTTATACCTGTGAGTTGATTTCAGGAACTGAGGACAGGACCAGACATAACGACAGATGCTCCCCCTGCTCTTGTCACTCAGGAAACTCCAAGAGTGTGAGCGGTGAGCCAGAAACTGTGGACAAAGACAAGCTACACACAAGCATGGGCTTCCCATGGCTCGTTGGCAAAGAATCTGCCTGCAGTGCAGGAAACCCAGCTTCGATCCTGGGTCAGGGAGATCCCCTGGAGGATGGAACGGCAACCACTCCAGTATTCTTCCCTATAAAAACTCTGCGCCTAGTGAGCTACAATCCATGGGGTCGCAAAGAGTTGGATACCACTGAGTGACTAACACTTTCACACATGAGCACTTTAGTTAGGTCACCTGAATGAGCAAATATATATCCTTTATAACTCACAATATCATAACCTCCTAAGTAGTTCTGAAGTCTGGTCACCTTTCCTGTGTCCACTGTCATTCCCTCAGGCCAGGGAGGGAATGGCCCCACCCTGCCCCTACTTGTCAACTTTGGGCCCCTCTGCTTTTCTGCACTGTAGCTACAAGGACCTCAACAGGCAAGTCTATTCGTATCCCCATTTGCTTGTGACACTTGGAAGGCTTTTCTGTGCCCTCGGCAGAAGGTCTCTAAACTGCTGAGCCCCCTGGTCCCACTTTCCTCTCCAGCTTTATCTCATGCCAGGCTCTGCCTCTTCCTGTCTGCTCCAGGCAGCCCTGAGGGCCTTTCTTCAGTTTCCTGACGCTACTGTGTTTCTTCTTGCTTCCTGTCCTCCTAAAAACAGGATGAGAAGTGGAGGGTGTGTGAGAGGGATCCTGCAGGGCAGCACGTGGCAGACCCTGCAAACTGGAAGAAGGCACACCTGCCGGAAGGTGCCTCCAGGTCTTGGGGGCCTGCTGGGTGGAGAGTTTGGATTTCATTCACCCTGAGCCATTAAAGGGCTGTAGACACAGGTTCGCTTGTGGGGCTTTTGTTTACAGCAGGGACTGTGTGGAAATGTTGCAGAGGGCTGAGGTGGTGATGAGAGGTCAACTGGGAGGTTGTGACTGGTCAGTGGTTGGTGGGCGGGCCGGGCTGTGGCAGAGGAGGTGGAGGAAACAGGTGGCTTTGGAGGTGGAGTCAGTAGAACTGGTCGTGGATTGAATTGGGGAAGGAGCAAGGGGAATCAAAGGTGACTCTCATGTATTTGGGTTTAGTGATGAGACCTGGATATGATTGGATATGGGGAATGGAGGAGGAGTAGGTTTTAACGTGGCAGGGAATCAAGAGTTGTACTTTGGGAATGTTAAGTTTGAGATTCTTGTGAGACACCCTCCCTGGGAGAGGCAGCACAAGGCAGAGGGGAGTGAGTGAGTCTGGGGATCAGGAGAGCACTCTGGCCCCTGTTCTGAGAGTTTGGGGCTGCTGAGACAAATGGGATCCCCGAGGGGAGAGTCTAGAGAGGTGAGGGGGAACCTGAGCTCTGGGGGCAACTAACTCTAGGAAGCCAGGTAGGGAAGGAACGCCTGGTAGGAGCCTCTGCCGGTGCCACTGTTGCCAGAGGAACAGCCGGTGCAGTGAGAGGTGCAGGGCGCAGAGGCCCGAGGGAGACGGAAAGGAGTCTGTGGGTGGCCCACCAGGGGCCTTCCCCTTCTGGGCACGGTTGTATTCCAGTTGCTACAGTTCATTTTAAAAGAACTGGAGAGGATTGGAAAGGAGGAAAGAATGCTTTGATTGGAGTTTGCAACGTGGAGTTTATTGGTGACCTTGATGGGATGGGTCTCCTTGAAGCTGTGCTGGGGCAGATTAGAAGGGAATTCGTATGTGAAGGTGTGAGGAAAGAAACACTGGGCTCTGCTATTCAGAGTGAGGTCTGTGGCGGGAGCAGCATCTGGGGGGCCAGTGGTACAGAAGCCTGGACTTCACCCCAGACCTGCTGCATCCAATGTGCCTTTGAACAAGATTCCCTGGCAACTTGCCTGAGAGGCACTGGTCCAGATTACCAGGCCTACAGAGAACTTGTGTCACTGCCTAGAGGGACAGATGGGGACCAAGAGGGTGTGTTTAGGATGCAGGTTAAACAGAATGTGTCTGTGTGCTGTTGGAGAGGACCCTGTAGGGAGTAAAGGCTGATTAATGATGCAGATGAAAGAGGATGATGGCAGAATGACGTTCTTGGGCATGGGGGTGGGGGCAGCACGGTGTCCAAAATCTGTGTACAAGGCTGGCCTCTGCTGAGAGCAGGAGATGAGGAGGGGGTGGGCACAGGCCCTGGTAGATTTGGAGGTGGGCAGTGGCCTCTGGGGAGATAAGGCAAGGTCACTGGTGGAGAGCTAGCATGGGGAGGGCCTGGGGAGCCCCGCAGGGAGATTTCTGGGAGTGTAGAGTGAACGCTGGCTCCTGCTGTGTGATCATAAACACACTGAAGATGATGCTTCCTAAGGCTAGCTGCATGACTTTCTTTCCTGCTCCAGCAACATTTGCACACTAGGTGCAAGTGCTGGCAAGGATCATGAGCCGGGGGAGGGAGGAGACCGTGTTTGCGGGAGGGACTTGGGGCCTCAAGCCGGAAAGAGGAGAATGGGCCCATGGCGGGGTGGGGCGCCTGGGGAAGGTGCAGGAGTCCAGTGTGCCCGAGCTCAGAGGTGGAGGTGGCAGCGGACAGACACATGAGCCAGTGAGCTGGTAGTGGCGGCTTGGGCTGGACGGGTAGAGGAGAGGACACTGATGATGGTGATGCCCGGCCATGGCGTAATCTCAGGATTTTTCTAGACTATCAGAGGGATATTCAGAAAGCAAAGTGCTTACTGAGAGCCAGGTATCATGATCGGTGTTTTCTCATTTTTTCATAATGACGCCGAGGATACAGATCTTCTGTGTATTTTATGCATCAGACTGAGGCTGAAAAAGGCAACTTAACCAAGGTCATTAACTCCCTTGGGGCAGGCTTCAGACTTCAAGCTGAGCAGTTTTTTCCTCCTGATCCACACTGCAACAACAAACAACAAAAGGACAATTGTAAAATATACATAAAATTTACCATTTTAATAATTTTGTGTGTATAGTTCAGTGGCATTAAGTACATTCATATTGTTGTACAGTCATCAACAGTATTCTGTCTCCTAAACATTTCTGTCATCCCTTTCTGAAACTTCAGTCTCTCAGTCGTGTCCAACTCTTTGCAGCCCCATTGACCACAGCACGCCAGGCCTCCCTGTCCATCACCAACTCCCATAGTTTACCCAAACTCATGTCCATTGAATTGATGATGCCATCCAGCATCTCATCCTCTGTCGTCCCCTTCTCCTCCCGCCTTCAGTCTTTCTCAGCATCAGGGTCTTTTCCAGTGAGTCGGTTCTTCGCATCAGGTGGCCAAAGTATTGGAGTTTCAGCTTCAACATCAGTCCCTCCAATGAATACCCAGGACTTATCTCTTTTAGAATTGACTGGTTGGATCTCCTTACAGTCCAAGGGACTCTCAAGAGTCTTCTCCAACACCACAATTCAAAAGCATCAATTCTTTGGCGCTCAGCTTTCTTGTAGTCCAACTCTCACATCCATACATGACTACTAGAAAAGCCATAGCCTTGACTTGGTGCCCATTAAACACTCACCCCTTCCTCTGTGGCCCCCAGTCTGGCCCCCACAAGTCTACTTCTCATTTCTATGAACCAGACTGCCCCAGGGACTGTACATTTCCTCCCAGGTGTTTGTTTCAGAACTTGTACTCTAGTTACCTGTGCATTTCTGCCGCTCATTGAGCTTTCTGATCCATCAGTTCCAGGATTTCACACCACGTTTGCAGGTCTCTCTTGCCCCACCCCAGTCCACTAATGGAGCCACACAGCGTCGGGCTCAGAGTTGGGACCCTGAGGCAGGACAGTGGGCAGCTATTCCCAGCCCTGCACTGACCAGTTAAGAGACCTTCCAGGTCACAGCGCTCTGCTTGTGTGCATGTGATGTGCCAGTAGATGATGCAGAAATGGAAACGGTGGTAGCACACCTCTAGACAGGGTCTTACTTGGATACATTGTTCAGGACAGGGCCATGTATGCTAGTTCTAGACTTGACATTCAGCCATCAGGAAGTGAAGTAGCTTTCGTGACACCTTTGCAGGTAGAAGGAATTTAAGTCTGTCTGAATAGGTGGCCTTCATCAAGGCCTGTGAGATCCCCAGATTCTACTGGGAGTGAGGGTCTCGTAGGAGAGGTATTTATTTCAGAAGTAATTACACATTCTTTAAAAAAAAAAAATCAGAACTTGAAAATTACCTCCCATTGTTCCTTGCTTTGCTTGTAGTTCACGAACATCACCCTTTAACCGAATTAACTTTTCAGATCTTTCTAGTTACCACTTGTCCTTTTGAGGACTCTCAACCCAGATGGAGAACTTGCCTTTTTAAAATCAGGGACTGAGCATCTGAGCGTCTCCTAAGTATCAGGCAGCTCTCAGTGTAGTGGAAGGGACAGACAGACCTCATCCAGGAGGAAAACACTGTTAATCTCAGTGCAGCTGTGGGTGGTGGTGGTGGGTATGGGAGCCCACAAGGACTAGGAAGGTCAGCTACACTAGGGCGTGGGGCCCAGGGAGGTGGTGGAGAAGATATTCAGGTGAACCTTTCATCAAGAGGAAGGAATAACCTGTGCCCAGAGGCATAGACCAGAGACGTACAAGGAGCAACTCAGAGGTGGTTTTGCTTTAGTCAATTGAGTTTGTTTTTGTTTCGTTTTGTTTGTTTGCCACTGCCCCTCCCTGCCCCCCACCTTAGGCAGGAGAACAGATTAGATCGATGCTTTAGGCAACGGAAACACCAAAAAAATTTTTCTTAGGCACAAGGGAGCACTAATTTGTTTTGCAGACCTAATTTCAGGGAAAAAAAAAACTGCAAAAAATTGGAAAGGAACTTTGATCATTTAATTCAGCTTCCTTATTTTCATAGAAATGGAAACTGAGTCTATCTGTATGAGAAGACAAAAATATTCTGTTCCCTGGTGCCGATGGCTGTAGCAGCCACACACAGGGAGGGGACACTCGAGTTTCCTTCTCTGAGTCAGTCCATGTGGGAAAGGCTAATACTACAGAAAGACTCAGACTTCAGTTGTTTCCGCCAGGATCATCACTCCTGGAATCCCTGTATCATGAAAAGCAATAAGACAGTACAAACCTACCAACCAGACAGGTCCAGTCTGAGCATCTTCATTTGCTAGAAAGATTTACTGGAGGCTGAGCAGTGGCCTCATGAACCTGTGGTTGTAGAGACCCTTGGCTGGGTGACCAGCAGCGCCTGGGGCTCAGAGCCACTGTCCTGCTGTTCCTGTCACCTGATCATTCAGGGTCAGTTGTCCCTGCAGGGGCCCTGGCTCCCTTTTAAGAGGCAAAGTCACATAAGAGATGGCCAGTCAGAAAGGTCACTGCCAGTCAGATAGCAATCAAGTGACCATAAATCCTCATTTAAAGCACTGGGTGAAATGATGAGATTCCTATAAAAATTAGGTGCTCTGATTTTTAGAATATCTCTGGTATAATTGTAGGGAGTTTGCATTATTGGATTGAAACACCCAACCACTGAGGCTACAGTTTTTTCGTTTACATGTAGACTTGTCAAATAAATAAACTTAGTTTCCCGGGTGCTGGTATTCTGTTTTGTGGGTATCTCATCACTAATAACAACAGCCTCAGAATAAGTTCAGAGAAGACTGAAATAACCTTAAGAGATTAAAAATTTTTAGTGGCAACTTCTCAAACCTGAGACAATATATTAATATTATTCATTTGTCAACCTTTGTTTTTAAAATAAGTAGTGGCTTACAGTTTTTAGACTTTTGACTATAAGTACCAGAAATAATGGTACTTACAGTCATAATAAATATATGAGTCTGAGTGAACTCCGGCAGCTGGTGATGGACAGGGAGGCCTGGCATGCTGTGATTCATGCGGTCGCAGGAGTCGGACACGACTGAGCGACTGAACTGACTGACCAGAAATAAGATATGGATAAATCCCCAAATTTCATGTATATGCCATGTGCTAGATTTCATGAGGAGAAGGCAATGGCACCCCACTCCAGTTCTCTTGCCTGGAAAGTCCCATGGATGGAGGAGCCTGGTAGGCTGCAGTCCATGGGGTGGTGAAGAGTCGGACATGACTGAGCAACTTCACTTTCACTTTTCACTTTCATGCACTGGAGAAGGAAATGGCAACCCACTCCAGTGTTCTTGCCTGGAGAATCCCAGGGATGGGGGAGCCTGGTGGGCTGCTGTCTGTGGGGTCGCACAGAGTTGGACACGACTGACGCAACTTAGCAGTAGCAGCAGCAAATTTCATGATGACCATAATTATGTACTGTGAGTTGCTCAGTCATGTTCGACTCTGCAGTGCCCTGGACTATAACCCACCAGGCTCCTCTGTCCATGGGGATTCTCCAGGCAAGAATACTGAAGTGGGTTGCCATTTCCTTCTCCGATGATGACCACAGTTTGGGTAAAATTCGTATTACTTAGGTTGCAGCATGCTCTATTTGATGATAAAGGGAAGTATCCCTACAGTGGCAGGATATGAGAGGGAAAAGGCAGCCCTGAAGCCAGCCTCGTGGAGCTTCACCTGTAGTGGGATAAACAGCAAAAAAAAAGGACGTAGGAAAAAAAAAAGGAACTGCAGGCTGCAGTCAGGGTAACGAAAGATGTAAAGAGCAGAGAGGGGTGGGATGTGAGGTCTGGGAGGCCTCTCTGAGCACATGAGGTGTCTGTGGAAAACCACAGGAGGCGGCATCGGGTCTGAGCATCGATGGCGAGGAATCTGGGGGTAGGGGCGGGTGCGATGGTTATAGGGACCAGCAACAGAGAAAGTTTGGATCCCAGAGTTGCTGTCTGGGTCCCTGAACATCAGCTGTGTGAGCCAATCCAGGACTTTCTTGCTTAAGCTGCTTTCACCTGGGGGCATCTGTCGTCCTGGACAAGAGTCCTGACATATAGGGGCAGAGTGCTGGGATTCCCTGGAAGCTCCTGCAGCGGAATTGATGTTGGAGTTCATGCGCTATTCCTTCAGGAGGAAGTGTTCTTATGTATTTTCCCCTGTCCCTGCCTGGATCTCAGTTTCTGGACTTGAGTTGTTTGTACACTTCCAAGCTCTGTGTGCTGTCACCTGGAGCCTTGGCAAGAAGGGACAGAAGTGTCAGGTAAGCAGCATCATGCCGCAGAGCGTTTTTTCCCCTTAAATTGAGGTATAATCGATTTACATTTCAGGTGTACAACAAGTGATTCAGGTATGTGTTTTTGTGTTCTTTTGAAGATTCTTTTCCATTATAGATTATTGCAGGATAGATATTGAGTAGAGTTCCTTGTGCTGGAACTTGTTCATTAGAGTTCCCTTGTGCTGGAACAGTAGGTCCATGTTTGTTATCTGTTTAATATATAGTGGAGTATATAGTTAACCCCAAACTCCTAGCTTACACCTCCCCTGCTTTCCCAAAGGAGGGTATACTGGGAGGGTACAAGTGTATGCCGTTGAGTCAGAGAGCAAATGAAGCCACAGGAAGGAGCAGAGCGTGTGCAGGGCTCAGGCACGGCTGGAGCCACCCCCCC
>SJYC01036937.1:0-88967 GCA_006408675.1 Madoqua kirkii | reverse complement strand
GGTGTTGCTGGGCCTGGCTGTTGTTTCTCGCCACATGCAGCTCTGTCCTTCTTTGTTGCTGTAGATCAGCTTCTACTACTTGGCAAAAAGGACAGCTGTCAGTTTGTGAAACTGAGTGGCCTGCAGACATGCTTTGTTTGCTCACAGTGCTTTTAAAAACAGATTTGAGTTACTGACGTTGAAAAAAGGGAGATTGCATATAAAAACCCAGATTTCTGGTGCCTCATAAAAAATAAGATGACTGACATTCCCAAATCCCAGCTGGGAGACTGCCCTCCTTTTGGAAGGAGCAGTGCACGGTTTGAAGGCCTCAGTGGTTCCTGCTTCTATATCAGCTCTGCCCCAGGGCTCCTCTCCTAGCTGCAGCCACCATGGACCCAGCCTCTCAGCCTCCCACCCAAACTTGGGTCAGGTGCACTCCTTGGAATCAGCATCCCGCCCGGGATGGGGCCAGATACTAACATGGATCTCTCATCTGCCTCAGCCCTGTCCTCCTCCTGTAATAGCCATGAGGCTGGTGGAGGGGAGCTGTCTCTGGAAAAGGATGCTAGGCAGACGGTACTTTAATTGTGTATGTTGTGTGGTATGTAGTGAAATCTTTTTAAAATTCATTTTACCACCTGTACTTTGCACACATACATATGTACACATATATGTATATATACACACACACATTGCTTTTATTCTTTTCCACTATTATTTAGCTCAGGAGATGGGATATAGTTCCCTGTGCTATATAGTAGGACTTTATTTTTTTTCCATTTCTTGTCAGTCTGCATCTGCTAACCCCAAACTCCAGTCCCTCTTTCTCCCTCTCCCCACGATGGTGGCCACAGTCTGTTCTCTATGCCTGTGAGTCTGTTTGGGTTTTGTAGTTAGGTTCATTTATGCCCTATGTTAGATTCCATGTAGAAGAGATATTTATATGGTATTTGTCTTTTTCATTTAGTGTGATAATCTCTACTTGCATCCATGTTGCTGCAAATGGCATTATTTTGCCTTTTTACGGCTGAGCAGTATTCCATTGTATATATGTACCAATTCTTTGCCAGTTCATCTGCTAATTGACGTTTAGGTTGGTTCTGGGTCTTGGCTATCATGAACACTGCTGCTGTGAACATAGGAGGTGCATGTATTGTTTCAAATTAAAGTTTTGTTGGGATGTATGTCCAGGACTGGAATTGCTAGATCGTATGCTAGTTCTATTTGTAGATTTTTAAGGAACCTCCATACTAGCTGCATCTATTTGCATCCCCACCAACAGTACAGGAGACCTGCGTTTGATCCCTGGGTTGGGAAGATCCTCTGGAGAAGGAAATGGCTAACTGACCCAGTATCCTTGCCTGGGAAATCTCATGGACACAAGAGCCTGTGGGCTGCAGTCCATGGGGTTGCAGAGAGTCGGGCGTGACTGAGCGACTAACACTAACAGTATAGGAGGCTTCCCTTTTCTGTACACCCTCTCTAGCATTTATTGTTCATAGAGTTCTTGATGATGGTTGTTTTGACCTGTGTAAAGTGGTATCTCCCTGTAGTTTTGATTAGCAATTTTCTAATAATTCGTGACACTGAGCATCTTTTCATGTGCCTTCTGTGTGTCTTCTTTGCAGAAATGTCTATTAAGATCTTTTGTGCATTTTTTGATCGGGTTGGTGGTTGTTGAGTTGTATGAGCTGTTTGAATATTTTGGGGATTACGCAAAGGGCCTGTTATTCTTAATGTGTTATTATTGTAAGCAGTCCTCTGCTTTTTTTATTTTGGAGGAGAGTTGGGAGAGCTTTGGAGAGGTTTAGTGATTTATGGCAAGAAATAAAATAGCATATGAAAGTACACACCCATTGTTTTACTGGGTGAGTAAATGTGTGGTTTGACAACATTGCTTTTGGAGACATGCAGTCTTGCCGTAGACATGTTCTCCCACCACACATGTCATATGGAAGATTTGAGTGTGTAAGCAAATCTGCAAAATACTGCCTTGAATTGAATTTCTAGGTTTCACTGAGAGAAGATGAAGCAATTTGTACTTTTTTCCCCCCTCAATATAAAGATTGATAAGCAGACCATCATTAAGAAACCAAAGTACTAATTTAGTCCTGGGAGTGTATCCATCAAAAATTGAAACATAAATTGGAATTTATGATGTAACATGGCTTATCCATTTGTTTTTATGGATTTAAGGTAGGATTCCAAAATGTTGCTATAAATACACTAATAATGTTCCATTCCTGATTTAGTAAAAATTAAAGTTTAGGTATTGATAGGATTTGATAACATGTTAACAGACACGTTTCCTGGTTTGTAGAGTTTCTGCCTGTTCCTTCTTTTCCGGCTCTGCGGGTCTTCAGGGGCTGCCTTTTATGGCCTGCGGGCTGTCTAGTGGTGGTGCGTGGGCTTACTTGCCCCACAGATCTTAAGTTCCCCAACCAGGGATTGACGACAGGTACCCTGCATTAGAAGGCAGATTCTCAAACACTGGTCCATCAGGGAAGTCTCTTCTACTCTATTCTAATTGTGAAAGTTCAAGAATCAATTTTCAAATCAGAATCACTTTGTTTCTTTAAATTTGTTTCATTATTTGGAAGTGAGCATTTGTTCTAAACCTTCATGATTTTGCCCTATCCTTGGTAAAATTCTACACTTTCCCAAGACAGTCTTTTAAAAACTTTCTTTTTTACTCAGGGATCCTCTATTTCTATAGGCTTTACAACTGCAGAGTGAATATATGGAGATGATTATAGGACTTGAATTTGAAGAACAGAAGTTCAATAGAAAAGTCTATGGTGAATAAGCTTCTCTGGTTAGGTGGTGAATATGAAGAGGAAAAGAATTCATTTGATGGGCTGAATGAAAAATAAAGAGATCATCTCTAGGGATGACTTCAAAGAGCTGAGTGATGGTATTTCTCATCTCTACCAGGATACTAGAAAAATCAGGAAAATAATTTTGAATCAGTTTGTGAAAAGTGAATCAATTTTCTTAAGATAGCAATGAACCATGGCCCTTGAAAAAACAAAGATGGTAGCATACTGTTAACTGTGAGATTGTCAGCTAACAGTTATTAGAAAGTAGGAATTCCAGATTGGTTCCACCCAGATGAATATTCTAGTTGTTTTAAAATTTAAGGTGACCAGTTGGCTCCAATCTTAGTTCATTCAGTTAATGTTTAAATATGCTTTCTGTGATAGGTAATGGGTGACATTGCAGTAAACAAAATACAGACTCTATTCTCAAAGAACTCAGTCTAATGGGATGGTTTTCAGTCTACGTGTGAATTGGAATCACCTGGACACAAAGAACCTACGTTTCCGAGTGCCTAATTTGGAATCTCTAGGGGAGTGGGACCCAGGCACCTATATTTTTGTCCTCATTATTTTAAAAGCTGTTTAGTGTGGAAATTTTCAAATTTAAACAAAAGGGCAAAGACTAATAAAATGAACTGCCTTGTGTTTATCAATCAGCTTCAACAGTTTCTGACCAATTTGTGGCTAATCTTATTTCCTCTACAGCCCTACTCTCTTCCCTTTGATAACTTTGAAACAAATTCCATATTCCATTTAGCTTCATTTGTAATGAAGTTAAATGTAGTCACTTGAAAATTAAAAAAAAAATAACAGCTTAGTATTATCCAGTCCAGCCAAATGCTCAGAATTCTCTAGTCTTCTTATGTGTGTGTTTGTGTTGTTCAACTTGGGATCCAAATAAGGTCCATATATTTTAATCAGTTGATAAGACTCTTAGGTCTCATAATTTACAGGTTCCCTCTTCATCTTTTTTTCTTGAAGTTTGTTGACAGAACTGGGTGGCTTATTGCATAGAGCTCCTACAGCTTCTGTGTTGCTGATGGTGTGTCTTTGGTATATTCAGCATATTCCTCTGTGTCCTGCACTTTCAGTAATTCAGTAGTTAGAAGTTTTTTTTTTTTTTTGAAAGACTACATCTTTCATGGTTTTGTGTCTTGCTCAAGATGTCAAGTTTTTTGTAATGTTAGCAGCCACTGATGCTCAACTTCTTTTCCTTTTTGTGGCTGCATCACACAGCCTGTGAGATTTTAATCCCCTTTTCAGGGATCAAACCTGTACTCTTGTCAGTGAAAGCACAGAGTCCTAACCACTGGACCATCAGGGAATTCCCCCGATACCTTGATTTCTTAACTCACGAGGAGTTTCAAAGTGGTGATAAAAATTTTATTGTTCTTGATTAGTTAGAATATTAAGGGAATCTTTGCTTCATCTGTTATTTGGTACAGTTGGTATGAGAGAAGCAAAATACATTTTTAATTCCTTTACCAGTTTTTAAAATAATGACTTGTTTACTAGTCCTCCGAAGGTGATGAATAAGGTGTGTTTTGGTATAATATCATTGTGAACAAACTAGATATGTTTCAGTCTATTGCAGTATTATTTTTCTGATCTATAATTATTCATCTTTGACTCATCTCTTCAGATTGGCTGCTGAGCATGTTTGTGTACATGTGCACATGTGTGCATTTAAAAATTATGATTTTTGTAGCTAACAGCATTTATTACTAGACTATAATAAAAACCTCTGGGGAGGGCTGCTGCTTTAATTGCTTACCTTCTAGAATCAGTGTTCACAATGTAACATTCGAGCCAATGTTTGCTTGACAGGTAGATGAGAAATGTACTTTTACTACAGAAAATTGTTTAAAGTGTATCCTCATTTTTATTTTTTAGAACCCTTGTCTCATCGTTCATTCATTCTTTATTCATTCTCTGGGCATCTCTAGGTCTCTGATTCTCTGTAGGCCCTGGAGACACATACATGAACAAGATACTACCTGCCTCTCTGTCCAGGGAATGTGTGCGAGACTGTTTACAAATCAGAAGTTTGTGTCATATCATTAAAAAGACAGTGATGTAGAGACTCAGTGCTGTCAATTTCTATTCTTACTCATACCCACATATACAGTCATTTTGTCACAATGATGTAATATTTTGTGTTATATATAACAGTAGGTGTTAGATGCTGAGAAATAGGATTTTCAGTGTTAATGGAAATGATGTTGCCTGCAGAGACGGCATCACTGCGCTCTTCTTTTTTCGTATTCAGCATTTACTGTCCCTGCAATCCATCTGTTTCCTGTGCTCCTTCATATCTGAGAATGCTGTTTTTGGGGGAGGGTCCTTCATGACCTAATTTAGATGGGGTTGTTCCTAGTTTGGATTGTAACAGGAAGTGGTATGAACAGTTGGGAGTTGTCTTGACACTTAGAATAGTGCTACTATACTAAAGTGCAGGGTCTGATTCATAAGTGATCTGTGGAGACACTTGAAGACCGTGCGTATATCCTGTTCCTCATCTCAGTCTTCCCTTTAGATTTAGCATCTACTCACTGTTCTTGCCTGAATCAGTCTTTACTCTGATAGCTGCAAAATGTTGATTTTTTTTTGTTTTTTTACTTCCCCACCCCTATGTTTATTTGCCTGCTGTTGGCATTCTTCCCTAAGGGGGAGCCCTCCTGTCTCCCTTGTTTAATATATTTTATAGATATGGATTCATGAATTCCTCATTTTTTTAGTGTCTGCTTTCCTTACTGCCCGTAATTATTTTGGTGCTTAAAGTGTCCCAGGTTTAGGATTCTCTCCCATTTTGATTATCTCAAGGATTAAAAACATGAATAATATTCTGAGAGACTGAAATATTATGATGATGGCCTATTAGTAATATCCAGGTTACTATCTGGAGAAAAAGTACTAAATGCCGTTCTTGGCACGTGTGAAGTGTTGGATCACTCCCTGTGCGCGTTTGTGCACCGTGTTACCTGGGACACTTGAATTTTATGAGGACTGAGGAGTAAATTTGTTCCTGAATTTTCAAATTCTCACTTGATTTTTATGACAACCCTATGATACAGACAAGGTACTATATTTTTCATTTTGACTCTACCTTCCAATTTGTTTTCTTCCAGCCTAGGAAAGAGTCATGACCATGTTAGCCCAGGGGACTGGGGTGCAGTAGAAACCACCCCTTCCTCATAACACACATGTGCATGGTTTATATTTGTGTATCATGATTTACTTTCAGAATTTTACTTATCAGATAAATATGTGTTCTTGTATTTGAATCAACACTAAGTGGTAGGGAGCCCAATGTAATACTAGTGAATCCTATAGAACATTACATAGGACAAGCATTGCCCAGCTCTCTGCTTCCGTGCAAAGCCATCTAAATGAAGGTGTCTTGATTTTCTGTATGGGAGGGTACATGTTCATTCTTACTGACCCAAAGCCTTACAGTGAGGTTGGGTTGGGGGACCCACCCTGCAGTGGCTCCCTGCTTCTGTAGGATATGCTTCTAAAGACAGTGTTTTAGGTTCATTTGTAGATGAACAGGGCTTCACAGGTGGCACTAGTGGTAAGGAATCTGCCTGCCAATGTAGGAGGCGAAGGAGTTGCAGGTTCTGTCCCTGGGTTGGGAAGTGCCCTGGAGGGGGCATGGCAACTCCACTCCAGTATTCTTGCCTGGAGAATCCCAAGGACAGAGGAGCCTGACGGGCTACAGTCCATAGGGTCACAAAGAGTCGGACACAACTGAAGCGACAGCAGACACGCGTGTAAATGAACAATCTAGCTTTTGAGACACAACTCCTGGCACTTTGCTGCCTCACACCTGTGCTTCACTGTCACGTGACATCAGGACCCCCAAGATGCTGCCTGCCTCCAGTGCTTGGCACGCGCTCTCTGTTCCAAGTGGAAAGCGTCCCTCTCTCACGCCCACTGCTGAATGAACTCAGACTCAGTGTTGAACATTTCCCTACTTCTTTTCCCACAGTTCATTACACTTTCCATCAGACCTTGGCCCATCTTTATCACTGCATGTGGGCAGTTCTGTTTCCATGGTCTGCTTATATAACTCCCCTTAGATTGAGTTTTCTAAGGGCAGAGATGCCCAGCTTAGCACAGTTTACATGTTTTGGGGGCAAAAAATGAAGCCTGCTTTAGAGCTTTCCTGTTGGTGGGCAGAGACATAGTAAAGGGTGTCTGCTGGTGTGTTTCTCGAGTCCCCAGTAAAAGACCTCCTACTCTAAGTTATGAACTTGCTAGGACTTGGTGTTATGGGCCCTGAAGGAAAGTCTGTGTTATGGCTTTTGGGTATTGGTGACGAACTCAAACAGTTCATGAAAAGAGATTAAGAGTTCTGGGAGAGGTATAATGGCTTTGTAAAAAACAGATGTCTGCTGGTTAGGGATGGCAGATACCGATGTGTGCAGCTTCCATGGAAACACTTGAGAAAGCCAAGTGGATTGATGGATGGGGAGAGGGATGGCCGGTGACTGGGTCTCTGATAAAGCAAAAGTAGCAACATGTTGACTGTAGAATCCAGCTGATAAGAATATGGGTTCCCCATGCAACTCTTTCTACTTTTCTGAAAACTTGGAACTTTTCATAATAAAATGTTGGGGAAGAGGACTGCTGTGTTATTTTTTAGGAACACATTTATTGTGAAGCTTATCTGTTATAAACATGAAATCATCAATGTGACCTTCCTGAGCCTCACTGCCGTGTTTTCTTCCTGGTGTTTCTCCTCCTTTGTAGCCACTTCCTTCAGGGCTCAGTTCTCCTGCAGGACTGAGGATCACCTCGACCTTCTACTCTGGTTTGAAAGTCCCTCCTCTGTACTTCTGCCGTAGAATCTGTCAGCCCACACTAGAATCATTCACTCAGCTTCCGTAACTAATCACTAGACTGAGTTTCTTGAGTGCAAGAAATGCTTTCGGTACAAGTAACAATGAAGAGACTCAGAATGACTTAAACAAATAGGGGTTTATCATCTCCAGGGACAGGAGTCTGGAGGGTTGGCATCTGCCATTTCCAGTTCAGGTCCAGGGCCGAGGACACAGCTGATCCTCCTGCCCTCTCCCTCTTCATGTCAGGTGCTCACGGGTCATACAGACTGTATAGCCACCATGGTTATTTCAGTTCTTGAGCTCTGAGCACAGACACTTTGGCATTACCTGTGGATTTGTCAAACCAGTCCTCGGTCCATTTATTATGGTTTCTTCTAGAGAAACTGACTTTGCGTTTTGAAAATAACAGCTCAGAATTAGATGTCTACATGTGTTTGAAAGCACCTCTGCCTCTAATCTGGAAAAGGATTTCTCTATTTTCATAGAACTATAATAATTCGTGGAAGCAAGGTTCCTTCAGAGAAATAATGTGGCAGGCTAGTGTTCTGGAGTTTCCAGCCTCAGGCACCAGCCTCAGCCCTGTAGTGAGCGATGGTCGTGGTCCAGAAATTTGGTCAAAAGCAGTTTCACCACCTGAGCCTTTGGGGAGGCCTGCTCCTTGTCCCACTTACCCTATTTTAGTCACAATTCAAATGTGCTTAATTATCTAGTTAATTGCTTAGAACACTTATTAAAAAGCACATAATTGGAAAAGGGGGAATTGGGACTTCCCTGGCAGTCCAGTGAACTTCCAGATGTTCAAGCTGGTTTTAGAAAAGGCAGAGGAACCAGAGATCAAATTGCCAACATCCGCTGGATCATGGAAAAAGCAAGAGAGTTCCAGAAAAACATCTATTTCTGCTTTATTGACTATGCCAAAGCCTTTGACTATGTGGATCACAATAAACTGTGGAAAATTCTGAGAGAGATGGGAATACCACACCACCTGACCTACCTCTTGAGAAACATATATGCAGGTTAGGAAGCAACAGTTAGAACTGGACATGGAACAACAGACTGGTTCCAAATAGGAAAAGGAGTACGTCAAGGCTGTATATTGTCACCCTGCTTATTTAACTTATATGCAGAGTACATCATGAGAAACGCTGGGCTGGAAGAAGCACAAGTTGGAATTAAGATTGCCAGGAGAAATATCAATAACCTCAGATATGCAGATGACACCACCCTTATGGCAGAAAGTGAAGAGGAACTCAAAAGCCTCTTGATGAAAGTGAAAGAGGAGAGTGAAAGAGTTGGCTTAAAGCTCAACATTCAGAAAACGAAGATCATGGCATCTGGTCCCATCATTTCATGGGGAAGAAATGGGGAAACAGTGGAAACAGTGTCAGACTTTATTTTTTTGGGCTCCAGAATCACTGCAGATGGTGACTGCAGCCATGAAATTAAAAGACGCTTACTCCTTGGAAGGAAAGTTACGACCAACCTATATAGCATATTAAAAAGCAGAGACATTATTTTGCCGACTAAGGTCCATCTAGTCAAGGCTGTGGTTTTTCCTGTGGTCATGTATGGATGTGAGAGTTGGACTGTGAAGAAGGCTGAGTGCCAAAGAATTGATGCTTTTAAACTGTGGTGTTGGAGAAGACTCTTGAGAGTCCCTTGGACTGCAAGGAGCTCCAACTAGTCCATTCTAAAGGAGATCAGTCCTGGGTGTTCTTTGGAAGGACTGATGCTAAAGCTGAAACTCCAGTACTTTGGCTACCTCATGCGAAGAGTTGACTCACTGGAAAGACTCTGATGCTGGGAGGGAGGGATTGAGGGCAGGAGGAGAAAGGGATGACTGAGGATGAGATGGCTGGATGACATCATCAACTTGATGGAGGTGAGTCTGAGTGAACTCTGGGAGTTGGTAATGGACAGGGAGGCCTGGCGTGCTGCAGTTCATGGGGTGGCAAAGAGTTGGACACGACTGAGCGACTGAACTGAACTGGCAGTCCAGTGGCTAAGACTCCATGCTCCCAACATTGGGGGCCCAGGTTCGATCCCTGGTCTAGGGAACTAGATTCCCATATGCCACAAGAAGACCTGGGGCAGCCAAATAAATAATAATTTTTTTAAAAAAGGAGGAGTGGACTGAGGATGCAGTCTGAGAGGAGCAAGCAGACATGTGATCCTACCTGGAGCAGCCCAAGGTTGTCACACAGCTGGTTTCCATAGAGATGGTGATCTTAAATCATCCAGAAAAGGTATGATTATGTTCAATCTTCTCTGCTTAAAAAGACAGGTAGATATGATACATGAAAAGTAAAATGAAAACCTGCATATATATATATATATGATCTTAGAAAGATTTTAAATATAAGAAAGTATAAGATTATATACAGATATATGGATTAAAGTATAAGAATATATTGATTAAAATGCAAGCAGGAAATAATACTGATAATAGTGAATATCTCTGGATGACAGGATGTTTTTCTTTTTTAAAGATAGTTTTGTGTATTTTCTAAACTTTTACTGAGCATTGAAGTGGGTCAGGGTATGCCTCCCCCAGAGATGCCACTTTGACATGCTTATTTGAGCTGAAGGCAATTGAAAAGTGACAGACACAAAACAAAACTCTGCGCCTTCCCCTCTGTACCCAGAAGGGCGGGGTGATCCCTAATCAGCCAGAGGTGGCGCTGCTTAGAGCTGGCACCGTGCGTTAGGCCCCCCACCCCCTCTCCCCGCCGTGTGTTTACCTTGCCCCGGTTTCCTACTCCTGGAAGCGCAGGCCCCTGACGCTTGTCTCACCGCTTCCCTGCAATACTCACTGTTTTCAGGTTCAGATGCTCTGCGAGCCCAAGTTCTGAGTGTCCCCTTGGAGTCACCACCACTGAGCTCTGCTGTGTGTGTGCAAGATGCACCCGTCTGGTTTTTCCTCCTTAATCTGTCTTTCATCAGTCTGATTTTCAGGGCCCCAGCTGGTGAACCAAGATGGGTTTGTCCCCCCCACCCCCAGTACATTTTTATTACTTTCTGTGGTAAATACTTTTAAAACACTGTAGACATTCAGAATGGTTCTCAACTTTTGGCCTTTTGATAATCCAGTCCTCCTCACATTTTGGTTTTGTCTTTATGAAAAATGATCAAATACCACTCTTTATAATGACGGTCTGCAAAGTCCTGCTCGTCACAGACGCCAGCTCTCCTGGGTGGTTAGTTTCTTAACTGTCTCAAGGATGGAGCTGTGGGCTTCTATCTGGCCTTTGGTTGTAGGAATCCTGCGCTGTCTACACTGCATGCTGTCCCTGCTCCTCAGGGGTTGTGTTTAGCCCCCTGACCAGCCTAGGGTTACTTTTTCTTTTACTTTCTGGCATTGGAGGAGTGCTGTGGTTACAGAGTGTCAGGGCACACTTACCTCGGCCAGGGCTCAGGCAGACACACTTCCTTGTCATCCTCCCCTCTTCTTGCTTTAGGGGAACAGAATTTACTGCCCCCAGATATGTCTCTTTGGCATACTAATGCTTGTTTTCCAGGAAACAACAGACATGGAAAAAATTCCAGAAACCATATAGGAGCTAAACTTCCATAGTAAACATTGACACTATCAGGTACTGCTCCATTTGTAAGGGCATCTCCATCGCTGTACCAGGAAGAGGATGATGGAATCTCTAGAATGTCTTATCAGTGAAGCAGGCAGGATTTCAACCTGCATGACAACCTTACCTTGTTTACTGGGCTTTCCTGGTAACCTTGTTGCCTGAGCTGACTCTCTCCACCCTCAACATCCTCCTTGGCCATTTGAACAAGTGATTCAGTCTGTGTGGGTCTCTCCTAGGTCTCTGCGCTACTTTGTTGGATTGCTCAACTTTGTTGGATTGTCTCTGTTAATCTGTCTCACATCAGGTTAATTCCCAGACCAGTCAGAAGAACCTAGCAGAGTAGAGGGAACTTCTTCCATTCCTTCAAGGGTCTTGGCTTCTCAGTTCCCAACTGAGGAGAGTCTTAGTCCTAACGCCCACCTGGCATGGGCACCTGATCTCCAAGCCCTCTGTACTGGTAGTTGCTGTTAAGTCACTAAGTTGTGTCTGACTTTTTGTGACCCCACAGACTGCAGCATGCCAGGCTCCCCCGTCCTTCACTATCTCCCAGAGTTTGTGCAAATTCATGGTACATGGAGTTGGTATCCAACCTTCTCATCCTCTCTTGCCGTCTTCTCCTGCCTTCAGTCTTTCCCAGCATCAGGGTCTTTTGCAATAATCAGCTCTTCCCATCAGCTGGCCAAAGTATTGGAACTTCAGCATCAGTCCTTCCAATGAATATTCAGGGCTGATTTCCATTAGGGTTGGCTGATTTGATCCCCTTGCTGTCCAAGGGGCTCTCAAGAATCTGCTCCAGCACCACAGTTCAAAAGCATCAATTCTTCACGGCTCAGCTTCGTTTACAGCCCAAACTCTCACACCCATACATGACTACTGGAAAAACCATAGCTTTGACTATACAGACAAGAGCAGCAGCCATCCAGAACTGTGGAAATATCAGCTGTTACTGCTCTGATTTTTTTTCTCCCCAACTTGGGGATTTCTTTCTACTGAGCTCACCTGTGCGTTTAATAGAAGTTCTCAACCTCGTCATCTACTGTCATTGCCTGGGAAGTGTTTAGATGTTCCCAGGAAGCCCAGACCAAAATCAGAATCTCCAGGGATGTTTGTAAAGCTCTCCAGGGATTCCCTTTTGCCACCGAGGATAGGAATCACCGATTTAACATGATGTCTTATGTTACCCAATGATATGTGTGTTTAGACATATTTTATTTTTCAACTGGGGGTATTTTCAGATTACTTTGTCAGAATTAGGTTTCCATCATGTCTAATTAGAAAAAAGAACTCTTAAAATGAGGTAGGAAGGAAGCCAGCTGTTAAGTTCCTCTTACATGCTAGGCTCAGTGCTTTGGTCTTTCATATGTGTTATCTCATTAAATACTCAGAAAAATCCTGTAGGGTTGGTGATGGTTTACTTGTGTTTGCAGATAAGAAAACTGGCTTGGAGAAAGTGAGTAACAAGCATCTGGGTCCACATCTCACAAATGACAGAACCAGACTTGAGTCCATGACATGCCCAAGCCCACACCTTTTTTCCTGATGCCTTGGCAGATGTGAAAGAGATTTTCCATACAGATCTTTCAAAATAAAAATTGGCACTTGGTTTATGTAGATTACATGGCGACTCTCTTTTTAGTTTTTAAAGGAGGCTTCATACTGTTTTCCATAGTGGCTGCACTTTTCACCACATCTTCTCCAGCTTTTATTGTTTGTAGATTTTTTGATGATGGCCATTCTGACCAGTGTGAGATGGTATCTCATTGTACTTGTGTACATTTGCAGTTCTTAATGATTAGTGATAGTGAGCCTTTTGTCCTTTGTCTGTTGGCCATCTGTGTGTCTTCTTTGAAGAAGTGTCTGTTTAGGTCTTCTGCCCGTTTTTTGGTTGGGTTTTTTTTAAAGATGGACTTCTTTTTGGCTGCGCTGGGTCTTTGTTGTTGGCTGCAGGCCTCCTCTCGGGCCGGCTGCGGCGAGCTGCTCGGCCTCTTCCTGTGCTGTCTTCCCTGCTGTGGAGCACGGGCTCTAGGCTCGGGTTTCAGTGGTTGTGGCACGTGGGCTCAGTTGTCCCACGACATGTGGGGTCTTCCCAGACCAGGGATTGAACCTGTGTCCCCTGCCTTGGCAGGCAGATTCTGAACACTGGACTACCAGGGAAGTCCAGTTGGGTTGTTTTTTGAGTTGTGTGAGCTATTTCTATATTTTGGAAATTAATTCCTTGTTGATTGCCTCATTTGCAAATATTTTCTATTTTCAACCTAGTCTGTAGATTTTTTGTTTTGTTCTGTTTTGTTTTGTTTATGATTTTCCTTTGCTGTGCAGAAGCTTTTAAGTTTAACTAGATCCCAAGTTTCAGGTATGTGTTAAATGTACTTATTCAGAATACTTTCTCTTCCCACACTACCAAGGTTGTTCTCTTCTACATACTTCATCTCACTTCTGATGAGGCTAAACTGATTTTGAGTAATAGTTGTTTTAAAAAAGTTTAACTTACTTTAGTTCACCAGTGTAAATCAGTGTGGAGTAAAAAATTGAGTTTTCCTCCTTTTAACTGTCCTGTATCGTGAAGGGATGCTGATTGTTAAAAGCAGGTTTACTCACCCTTTTCAGAGCCCCTCCTGGTCCCTGGGTGGGCTGTGTGCCTGTGTGTGTTGGTGGTGGGACAGGGTCGCGAGGATACAGAGAACAAGGCTGAGGCCCCTGAGCAGTTCCCAGGGCGCAGATGGTGCAGGGTGACCGTCTGGCCCCTCCACGGGTTTGGTGGTGGCTCTCTTCCCTGCCTCTCTGGTGATGGGGTGTCAGATGCACACGCTCGTTTCTTCTCTGTGTCTTGCCTTCTCTCTACTCCTGGTCCATGACTCCAGAGTGGTTGGGGCTTTACCTCTGCCTGGAACCTGGATGAGTGACTTCTCTGTTGGAACATCTGGGTTAGGCTTTTACGGAGCATAGCGTTTTCATCTGATTTCCTTTGGGTGGAAACCAAACCACCTCTGAGTCTCTGTTTCTTTTCTTGGCAGCTCTTCCACTGGGTACGCCAGCCGCGTCTTGCAGAAAACCAGAGGATGGCTGCAAACAAGAGTAAGAGCCAGAGCTCCCTGGCCCTTCACAAGGTGATCATGGTTGGCAGTGGAGGGGTTGGCAAGTCGGCCCTGACTCTGCAGTTCATGTACGATGAGGTAAGACACGCCAGCACACGCTGCCTCCCCGCCGGGTCTGCTGTTGCCCCACCCCTCATGTGCCTGTTCCCCCGTGCGTGTTGGAGTTATGGGGTAAATTATGTTACAGTGGCTTCTAAACAGCTTTCCAGCAGGTTCTGACCAGGGTGAGCTCTGCACTGCTGATGTTAGGTGATGATTTCAGCTCTGGCACAGGGTGTTTGGGGTCCCTGCTCCCATTATTTCCATAATTGAATTTTGACAGGAGCATAGGGGGCGCCTTTGCACAGGTGTATCTGAAGAGTGAGCCAGGTGCTTAGCTTTGTGACCGTCGATCTGGGGGACATACTGACAGCGAGAGAGGAGTTGCCGTAAGAAATTCATCTTTTCTCAAGTGACAGACATCACGTGTGTGCTAGTTGTCCCATTGGTCAGGGTAAAGTTCCAAGTTTCTATCACTTTCTGAGTGTAACGGTGCTGGTGCAAGTCCAGTGTGATGACACAGGCTTGATTCCTGTGGCAGCAAGTGTCCCTGCTTGATGGCCACTTGCCAGTCCTGCTGCAGAGCCCCCAGACCAGAGTTTGAGCCTCAAGGCCTTTTGCCGGCAGTGTGTTCACATGACACATGATTTCCAGAATTTGTAAGAGAAGGTTCTGTCACCACAATCAGTTAAGATCATCTTCTCTTTTCGCTAGACTCTGACCCCTTGTCCAGCTGCCTCCTATGTAGCATGGGGTTGGGTGGCCATGACATGGGATATGGCTGAGGGAAGTGAGATTAAGGATACACCTAGCAGAGGACCAGTGAGGCACATTTGTGTGGTTGGAATCACTAGGCTTGTGGTTGGGTTATCAACAGCTGTCCCAGTGTCTGCTGCCCTCCAGGATTATTCCTGCTGCCCACCTGACTCAACCTGGCATCGTGAGGGAGGTGTAGGGCCAGGGGTATGTCCTGGCATGAGTGTGTCCAAGGCAGCAGGTACAGAAAGTGTGTGGGAAGCAGAGGAGGGATGGGCTCGAAACATGGGAGTCAGAAACTGGTCTGGAAGATTCTTCCAGATCTTACAGCCTCTTACAAGGAAAATGGATAGAGGTTGCTAAAATTTTCCAAGAGTCCTCAAACTTTCATTACTAGCAATGTCACATAGTTGTGAAGTTGTAAACCATCATCAAAGAGAAACTTAGATCAACTATGCTAGAAGAAAGACCATGAGTTTTTAATGCTCTATAGGAAATATTTCAGGATCACTGGCATATGACAAGATAGTTCAAGCATATACAGCAAGTGTAAACAACATAGGACAGTATTCTAGAGGTGTGCCAGGCAGTTAATTAACAAGACTGTTATTGTGCTGGATTTGGGGAGTCAGTGATATTTGTAGTGTTGCTGTGTAATAAATTACCATACATTCAGCAGCTTCAAACTATACACAGCCATCACTTCCAGTTTCCAGGGGTCAGGGGTGTAGCCTGGCTGAGCTGAGGGCACTGCCTGGCGTCTCAGGCTGCAGGGAGGGTATCCAGCTTCCTGCCAGCTCGCTGGCTGTTGGCAGATGCAGGATGGCACCCTTGGCTCCTGGAGGTTGCCCCTAGTTCTCTGTTGTGTGGTCCTTTCCACAGACAAATCTTCCCCAGCCAGCAGGCAAATCTCTGTTAGTTTAGACAGATCCTCCTACATAGAAATGTAGTCATGAGGTCATTTCATCACAGCTGCCATATTCTGTTGATTCGAAGCCAGTCTCGGGGTCCCCTACAGTCAAGGGGAGAATGTCACACAAAGGACTCTTGAGGGTGGGTTCACCAGAGTATTTTTACATTTAATAAAATGTATAATGAATTGATTACTTTTCTCCTTTGAGATACTCATTTTTGTATTTATTATTATATATGTGATTTTGTATTTGTTTCTTTAAAGAGTGCCCTTCAGTGAATAAGCTCAGACCAAAACTCCGTCACCTCCTGAGTCATACTCCCCTGAACCTTATCATGAGAAACTTTCTGTTTGTATGTTTTTGCATGACCAATTCCTTTTTTTAAATTGAAGTATAGTTGTTTTATAATGTTGTGTTGATTTCTGCTGTACAGCAGAGTGATTCAATTCTATATATATTCTTTTTCATATTATTTTCCATCATGGTTTATCACAGGATATTGAATATAGTTCCCTGTGCTGCTATACAGTAGGACCTTGTTTCTTATCCATCCTATATATAGTAGTTTGCACCTGCTAATCCCAAACTCCCAGCCTGTCCCTCCCCAAGCCCGCCTCCCCCATGAAAACCACAGGTCCATTCTATGTCTGTGAGTCTGTCTCTGTCTCATAGATGAGCTCATTTGTGTTGTATTTTAGATTCCACGTAAGAGTGCTATCATATGGTCTTCATCTTTCTCTTTCTGACTTCACCTGGTGTGATACTGTCTAGGTCCATCCATGTGGCTGCACATGGCATTATTTCATCCTCTTGTGGCTGAGTAACAGTCCACTCTATATGTGTATCACATCTTCTTTACCCATTCGTCAGTGGATGGACGTTTAGGTTGCTTCCATGTCTTGGCTATTGTGAATAGTGCTGCTGCAAACAAAGAGGTGCATGTGTCTTTTTGAAGTATCGTCTTGTCTGGATACATGCCCAGGAGTGGGACTGCCTGATCATGTGGCAGTTTTATTTTTAGTTTCCAGAAAAACCTCCATAGTGTTCCCCATAGTGGTTGCACCAATTTACATTCCCCCACCCCACCACCACCAACAGTGTAGGAGGGTTCTCTTTTCTCCATACCCTCTCCAGCATTTGTATACTTTGGCCAACGTGGGGAAATCTAGCAGAATCTCTTTACCCACAACATTTCTGCATGAGAGAGGCAAATCTCAGGATCTGCTATGAAAGTCTTTGTTTTTGCTTAAAAATGTAATTTGCTTCCTAAAGACTCCTTATTTTTCTTGTGTAACAGAGGCTAGGGAAGGAGAGATGGGAGGAGAGGAATTAAGATTCCTTAAGGGGAAGGGGTTAGAGGAGCAGCTATTAATGGAGATGAAGGAGGGGATTCTGTGCCCCCTCCTAACCCCGAATAATGGGCGGTGTCTGGAGCTGTTTGCACCCACTGGGTAGAGGGCGGGACTGCTGCCAAACACGCACAGGAGACCCCACACGGGGAATCACCCAGCCTAAATGGTAGGCCATGCTGCTGTCAGGCGGCCTGGCAGAGACAGCTCAGTGTGGGGAGGTTCCTTTACCACGTGGGTGACTGAGGAGCCCTGGATGCCCGGTTTTTTGCAACTGAGCCACCTTTTTAATCTTCAGCCTAAGGTATGTGAAGACTTTTAGCTATTTGCTTTGCTGATAAGTGAGGTTGGCAATAGGGAGATTTTGGTGGCAACTGCTTTGAGACTTCGGGCAGTGGCTGGTAGTCAGCTGAGCTGTGGCTCAGGACAAAGGGTCTGTGTGAGGCTGGCCTTAGGCTTGATGTCTTGGCATCTGAGACAAAACCCCAGCAGCCTGGCGAAACCAGCAGGGTGGTTCCTGTTAACAGACTTGTCAACGTCAAGGCTCTGAGCGCATATTCTCATAATGAGCAATGTTCCCTGGCACTGAGGCACCATCATGCAGCCACATGGGGACATGTGGACTCCAGTGTCAGAGGACTCAGTGGAACTCCTGCTGCATTTATCCTTGAAAGTTAAGAAATAAGCAACTGGGGTGCTTTACAGTGGTGTTGAGTTCACACTTGGTGTTGGGGTGGTTTTTTTGAGGGAGTCATATATTTGTGTCTTTGGAAAGATGTTAACAGAAGGATACTGCTATGAAGCATGGGCAAATTTTCATATTTTCCCTATTTTAAGATTGTTATATGAGTGTAAGAGAAATTAATACTAAAACTTTTAGTATCTTGACTTTTAGAATTAAAATCATTTGAATTAATAGCTGTTGATTGATAACATAAGGCTCTTTTTCAGTGTTCTGCAAAGGGGTCCATCAGTTCATGTTGATATTTTCATTTCATTTCTTAGTTGATTCAGCTGCTTCAGGTCTGCGTTGTGGCATGTGGGCTTTAGAGTTTGGGCTCAGTAGTTACAGTACACAAGCCTAGTTGCTTTGCGGCATATAGGGTCTTCCTGGACCAGGGATCGAACCCATGTCCTCTGCGTTGGCAGGAGGGTTCTTAACCACTGGACCACCAGGGAAGTCCCTCAATTTGATTTTTAAATTTTTTGAAAATTAAGGTTTTATGAAGAATTCATGTACCATGAAACTCACCCTTTTAAACTGAACCATTGAGTGATTTTTAGGGTATTCACACGGGTGTGCAGCAATCACCATGATGCAATTGTGGAACATATTTTTCACCTCAAAAGCACCCCCTGCACAGTAGCAGCCATCCTCATTATCGCCCCCCACCCCGAGCCTGGCAGCTACTTTCTGTTTCTATGGAGGTGCTGTTCAGGACCTTCTATATACATGGAATTAGTATGTGACCTTCATGCTGGTGTTTTCACTGAGCATCACTTTTCGAAAGTTCATCCAGTGTTACAGTTGTATCAGTATTTCATTTCTTTTTTAAAAAATTGCAGTATAATTCACATACCATAAAATTGACCCTTTTAAGTGTACAATTCAGTGGGTTTTTTTAGTATATTTACAAAACTGTGCAACCATTACCACTTATGTAATTCCAGAAAGTTCCATTCCCCTCAAAGAAACCTAATACCCATTGGCTGTCACCCTCCACCCCCTCCTGCAGCCCTGGCCACCATGAATCTGCTGTTTCCACAGACTTGTCTGTTCTACACGTGTCATGTAAATAGACTCATATATGATCTTTTGTGTCTGGCTTCATTTTACCTACCAAAATTTGTTAGGGTTCATCCAGGTTGTAGCATGAATCTCTTTCCTTACGTTTACTACTGGATATGCCATATTTTGTATATTCATTTGTCAGTTAATATTTGGTTATTTCTACCTTTGGCTATTATGGGTAATGCTGCTGTGAACAGTAACCTACAGGTTTTTGTGTGGACCCTCACATTCTCTTGGGTGTGTACCTCAGTGTGAAATTTGCTGTATTATATGGTAACCATGCTTAACTTTTTGGGAACTGCAAAACTGTTCTCTACAGCAGCCACACCATTTTACAATTTATGAGGGTTATAATTTCTCCATTTTCCCACCAATGCTTGTTATTGTCCATCTTTTTGATTACAGCATCTTCAGTTCAGTTTAGTCTCTCAGTCATGTCCGACTCTTTGCGACCCCATGAATTGCAGTATGCCAGGCCTCCCTGTCCATCACCAACTCCCAGAGTTCACTCAAACTCATGTCCATCGAGTCGGTGATGCCATCCAGCCATCTCATCCTCTGTCGTCCCCTTCTCCTCCTGCCCCCAATCCCTCCCAGCATCAGAGTCTTATCCAGTGAGTCAACTCTTTGCATGAAGTGGCCAAAGTATTAGTGGGTATGAAGTAGTAGCTCATGGTTTTGATTTGCATTTTCCTAATGACTAGTCAGGCTGAACATCTTTTCATGTACTTTTTGGCCATTTGTATATCTTCTTTGGATAACATTTGTTCAGATCCTTTGTCTATTTTTTTTTTTCATTTCATTTGGTTTTTTCTTCCTTTGCCCGTTTTAGAATCGGTATTTAAAACTGTTTTCTTATTGAGTTTTAAGGGTTATTTATATATTCTGAATACTAGTTCCTTATTAGATACAGTCTTTACAGATATTTTCTGCCATTCTGTGGGTTGTATTTTGACTTTGGTGGTGTCTTTCAAAGCACAGAATTTAAAAATTTTGATAAAGTCCAGTTTATCTGTTTTCCCTTTTGCTGCTTGTGCTTTTGGTGTCATATCTAAGAAGGCATTGCTAAATTCAACGTTATGAAGATTTCTACCTTATGTTTTCTGCTAAGAGTTTATAGTTTCAGCTCTTGTATTTAAGTCTTTGCTCCATTTTGAGTTAATTTTTGTATGTGATGTGAAGTAAGGGTCCCAAGTTCATTTTTTCACATGTGGATATCCAGTTATACCAGCATGAAGTCAATTTTAATAGTACATTGCTGTCATTAAAATTATCCCCTGAATATCCTGACTTATAACATTAAAATACTTATTTTATGAATGATGCAATATAAAGAAAATAGCTCTGTATCATAATTACTAAATAATGTAACCACTGAGGGAAGTTTGACATTTCTTTTGGTGTCATATCTAAGAAGGCATTGCTAAATTCAACGTTATGAAGATTTCTACCTTATGTTTTCTGCTAAGAGTTTATAGTTTCAGCTCTTGTATTTAAGTCTTTGCTCCATTTTGAGTTAATTTTTGTATGTGATGTGAAGTAAGGGTCCCAAGTTCATTTTTTCACATGTGGATATCCAGTTATACCAGCATGAAGTCAATTTTAATAGTACATTGCTGTCATTAAAATTATCCCCTGAATATCCTGACTTATAACATTAAAATACTTATTTTATGAATGATGCAATATAAAGAAAATAGCTCTGTATCATAATTACTAAATAATGTAACCACTGAGGGAAGTTTGACATTTCTTTGAAATTTTTTTGTCTTTAGTCTCTTTTATTGGGATGTAGTCTATCCAGATATTCTGTTTTAAAGTCTCTTGAATTACTTTATTTCTCTTGCTACATTACCAATTTAATATTTATTTACATTTGTTTGTTTCAGGTTTCCTGTTTAACAGCTTTTATTTTGCTTTGTCCTCCCAGGGTGTTTCTTCTCTTTTTTTAGTAGTTGCATAGTATTCCTTTATGTAGATTCCTGGCCTGGGCAGTGGGGTGGTTTTTAACCTTTTGTTGTTATATGTGGTACCACAGTGAATAACCTTGTGTGTTCCTGTGCCTGTGTGTCTGTAAATTAGATTCCTAGAAGGAGGATGAACCTTCTCTAGCTTGATTAGGTGTTGACATATTTGTCTCCATACAGACTGTATTGTTGTCTCCTCCCACTAGCAATGTGCAAGAGGGCCTTTTCCCCAGAGTATGTTGTCAGACTTTGGGATATTTTGCCAGTCTGGTAGGTGAAAAATGGTATCTCTATGTAGTTACCATTTTTATTTTGTTAGGGGTATGAACATCTTTCTCTGTGTTTAGCATCATATATATTTACTTTTGTGTATTATTTGTCTATTGCCACTTTTCCCTGTCAGCTTGGTCTTTTGTCTCTCTCTGTTTCTAGTTAATATATAGCTCTTTGTGATACGGCTTTAAATACCTTTTTCCCTGCTTGTCGTTTGTCTTTGTTTATAGTGTGTTGTGCCATACAGAAGTTTTAAAATTTTTTATGTAGTCTAATTTATCAATTTTTTCTTACATGGCTTCTGGATTTTGAGTCATAGTTAAAAAGGCCTCCCCCACTTCAAGGTAATAAAGGGATTTCACCCATGTTTTTTTTTTAGTCCTTGAGTGTTTTGTTGCTAAAGTTTACTCTTGACTCATTTGGAGTTTATCTTGTTGTACAGTTATTTAAGCCTCTTGGTACCTCTTGACTAATTACTTTTCAGATGAGTTTTATAATTCTGTTGATTATGAATAAGAGCTTCCATTTCTTACCATCACTTGTGTTTAATTATAATTGTATACTGACAAGAATATTGCTAAGCATTCTGCTCTCTGCTTGGTGTCCTCATCTGTAAAATGGGAATATCTACTCTTACTGTTGTTTAACAAAATTTTTAAATGGTAGAATTGAAAGGAGCAAAGAACAGAAATACTATGTAAGGGATTATTTTATAGTGCCTTACACATGGTGTGACAATTATCCGCACTCAGTACTCAGTTGATAACAAGCAAAGTGCCCATATACTGAAATTTATTTTTTGGCAGCTTTTCTTCTTAGAACTTTGTTAATTACTGATTGTGTTGTCTGTTTGCTCAGTTCGTGGAGGACTACGAACCTACCAAGGCTGACAGTTACAGGAAGAAAGTGGTCCTCGATGGGGAAGAAGTGCAGATAGACATCCTGGACACCGCGGGACAGGAGGACTATGCGGCCATCCGTGACAACTACTTCCGGAGCGGGGAGGGCTTCCTGCTCGTGTTCTCCATCACTGAGCATGAATCATTCACAGCAACTGCCGAATTCAGGTCACCGCGGGACAGGAGGACTATGCGGCCATCCGTGACAACTACTTCCGGAGCGGGGAGGGCTTCCTGCTCGTGTTCTCCATCACTGAGCATGAATCATTCACAGCAACTGCCGAATTCAGGTGCGTTTGATGAGAAGTAGCCTCCAGCAAGCCCTGTGCCCTCGGTCGTGTCTCAGCCTTGGAAGGAGTTTGAGGTTAAGCATACACCTCCAGGGTTGAGCCTTCTTATCAGGAAGAAATCTGTCTAAAGAACTTTCTGGGGCTTTATGGATCTTGGCACAATATAGCTCATCGTTTGTTATACTCTCTTTGGGCTTCCTTGGTTTATAATTTCCAAATATAAATGATCTTAATGAAGGATCTGTTGTCCCTAAAGAGGACAAAGCCATTCCATACAGTCAGGAACCTGTTATTTTTGTTTTCATGTAAATCCTGAGAGGCAAGGGTTGGTAAGAGTTAATGATCTTTACCTCTTTTCATAATTTTGCTAAAAAGTGAACAGTTCTGCTCTACTTTGAGGTTTCTGAGACCTCCGATGTCAGGAGATGGACGCCAGGGTCAGAGTGGCTGAGCGCTGCTCCCAGAGACATGTAACCCGTGGAGCGGGAAGCGCCAGCCGTAGATCACACACAGCCAGGTCCGAGTGCTGCTCCCAGGGACGCGTAACCTGTGGAGCGGGAAGCGCCGGCCGTAGGTCACACACAGCCAGCTCTGAATCCCTGCCCTGTCACAGTCTTGTGACCCAGGGCAAGTGTACTTAGTGTTCTGTTTCTTGTCCTGAAAATCTCTTACTGATGGAGTGGAATGCGGTGTTCGGCTAAATTTCCCAAGTGGAACCATCACTGTGTGGTGGCCCGTATCTTCTCACCATATGGGCACGTGGTGAGTGTTCACTGCCGTCACCTATTTGAAATCGTGAAATTCATTGCTATAAAGAAATAGTGAGTGTGCAGGCTCAGTGCTCCAGGGATTCTAGCAGGTAAGGTCTCTCTCTGCCCTGTCCCCTTGCCATCTTTTACACAGCTGTGGTTTTTCATCCCCCTCCTTGGAAGCAGACCTCTCCAGGTGACTCTGTTCATATTTTGGTTGCTAGGCATGGCTTGCAGGATATCTTAGTTCCCTGGCCAGAGACTGAACCCAGAGTCCCTTGGCAGTGAGAGTGCCAAGTCCTAACCACTGGATGGCCAGGGAATTCTCAGATGACTTTTTATTTTAAGAACCAAATCTAGAGGGGAAGAAGAAATAGTGATTCGGTTTTTTCACTCTTAAGTTCTGGTCAGAAATGAAGGCCATCAGCCAAAGATGAAACAGAGGAAACCAAAAATCCCCTCAAGATGTGGAAGGAGCATCAGTGAGCTGGAAGGGAGGCCTTGGGGACCCTGGCAGAGCAAGGGGAAGGGGGGCAGGTAGAGCCTCACTTGTCATCTTCCTGGTCTCTAGTCTCCCAAGGGTGAATATCAACAGTTCTCGGCAACCAGGGTGTGCGTGTTGTGAGCAGTTAAATGGCTAGGATTCCCGAGGAGAAATCCTGTTAATTTGGAGCTCTTCCTGACGTAGCCAGAGGTTTTCGAAAGTAGCCCCCATGTTCACAGCTAGGCCTGCATCCACACAGTCCTGCTGCGATGCCTCCTTGAGGCAGAGCAGGGCAGCGCACACACCAGCTTGTCTCTCGCCCCGTCCTGAGTCGTTGCTTTCCCATCGGCCCCAGGACTCCCCAAGAAAGGATGTGCTGACAGTAGAGGTCACCTCCAAGAGTAACAGGGCCACCATGTCCTGTCCCCGGGTTACCACGGGCGCCTCCTCCTGGGAGAAAGGCTTTGTTTGGAAAGAAGGGAAAGGACACGTTAGTGCTTATGGCTTGAACTCTGGACAGTAAAGAAAAGCCCTAGAGCTGTCCAGGGTTCCCATGGTGCACAGGATGCGTGTGGGCTAGCTGAGCCCTTATGGTTAAACTCAGGCCCTTCGTACCTGTTAGCAATTTAAAAACAGCACTTCTGCATTTATCTTCCAAATGCAAAAGCCCCAACATAAGTAAAACATTAATATATCATCTTTTCCTTGAAACTTTTCCTGGACATAATCCATAAACTAGAGAAGTAGTTTTGTACATCATAACTTGGTGCTCATTTATCAATGAGATAATTAGTCATGCCTCCGTAAGCCTAATGAGCCAGAAAGCAGTTTTTATTGTTTATTATGTATACTGACCACATAACTTCTAAACACAGTGTGCTCTTTGATGCCTGTGAAATGCAGGATGTGGCAAAACTACTTAGAGGCAATTTTCAAGCATCTACTTTTTTTTCTTTTTCATTTTTCTTAAGGGAAGGATATATATGTATTAGGAGTTTGGAATCCACACTACTGTATATAAATTAAACAACAAGGATCTACTGTATAGTACAGGAAACTATATTTAACATTTTGTAATAACCTGTAAGGGAAAAGAATATGAAAAGGAATATATATACAGCTGAATCACTTGGTCATACAACTAATAGTAACACAACACTGTAAGTCAACTGTGCTTCAACAAAAAAATGTGATATCTGGTACTTAAATTGACTGTGGAAAAAAATTTAAGTATTTTTATTATTATGAAATGTCACCCTATATTATATAAAAATCCATTCAGATCTCCACTAAATGTTTTTGAAGGGGTCTTTTATAGAAGTAGACATGTTTCCCCTGGATCAAAATAATGGAAGTGGAATATTTACTTTTTTCAAATATGTGGTTTAAAAAAATTTTAGAAAGCTGAATATTTTTAGTAGAGGTCAAGTCTGATGTGCTACAGGTAACAGTTACTTTAGAGAAGATGTTTTTGAAGAACTTTTCCGTAGGCCTTGGAGTATTTCATTTTCTCCCACCACTTTGTAGTAGAAAAATTACGCACATTGAAGTAGGGTTCCTGCCTCATAGAACTAGGGGGAAGGGCAGGAGGCCCACACATGCAGATTAGAGCTGAAGCAAGAGTTTTACAAGCCATACTTACTGTTACTACTCGAGCATCTCTCTGGTATTTCTTTGCTTTTCTGTAATATTCTACTTCACTGAGGTAAAAAGAATTACCAGTTGAACTTGCTACACTGATTTCATGGTCTGCTAATAGACTGTTCCCTTCTATATCCTATGGCTCAGACAGTAATGAGTCTTCCTGCAATGCAGGAGACCTGGGTTCGATCCCTGGGTTGGAATTAAGGGAATTTCAACTGGGTTGGGAAGATCCCCTGGAGAAGGAAATGACTACCAACTCCAGTATTCTTGCTTGGAGAATCCCATGGACAGAGGAGCCTGGAGAGCAACAGTCCATGAGATCACAGAGACGTGACTCTTTACCACTTACCACTTGAGCTTTCTATATTCTTACAAAGAAATTACTTTTTTTTCTCGCAACATAATTATTAAGCATTTTGTATATGAAGATATTTCTTTTATCTGATTTCTATCCCAGAGAGTCCCAAGTTTTCCCTTTTTTTGTTTTTGCAAAGCATAAATTAGGGGGTGCTGTTGAAGTGCAAAATCCTGGGCTCCTACCCAGACATTTACTTATGGGCCCAGGAACTTGCATTTGTAATGCACACCTCAAGTAACTCTAGTGCAGCAAACTGAAACCAGACTTGAGGAACTCCAGTTAACCACAGGGTGGAGGGGGTGCTTCCTCAGGAGGGGTTGTAAGTGACAGCTCCCTCCACGATGCCCGCCGTCTCGCACGGGTTGGCAGAACTGGGCTTCTCATCCAGCCTTCTTAGCTGCTTTCTTCTTGATCCACCACCACAGGGAACAGATTCTCCGCGTTAAAGCTGAAGAAGATAAAATCCCACTGCTCGTTGTGGGGAACAAGTCTGACCTGGAGGAACGGAGGCAGGTGCTAGTGGAGGAGGCCAGGGCCAAGGCTGAGGAGTGGGGCGTGCAGTACGTGGAGACCTCGGCCAAGACACGGGCCAATGTGGACAAGGTGGGTCAGCCCCCGCCCCCAACCTGCTGCTCCTGGGGGAGCTGCTCTAGGGATACCAGGGTGGCAGGGTTGGGAACGGATCCTAGCATCAGGACGAGAAGCACAGGGATGGTCCAGCCCACACGGCAGCCTTTGTCAGGTGCGTGCCTTTGGCTGAATGGAAGCCCAGCGGGTGAGGCCGTGGCTGCGGAGGCCACGTCCTTGCACACTCTGTGGCCTGTATCCTCTGGGGGCAAGGCTGGCTGCGTCCGGGGCCCTCTTGGTTTTGCGCTCATTGATAGATTGGGTGGGCTTCCCTGATAGCTCAGTTGGTAAAGAATCCGCCTGCAATGCAGGAGACCTCGGTTCAATTCCTGGGCTGGGAAGATCTGCTGGAGAAGGGATAGGCTACCCACTCCAGTATTCTTGGGCTTCCCTTGTGCCTCAGCTGATAGATAAGGAATCTGCCTGCAGTGCGGGATACCTGGGTTCGATCCCTGGGTTGGAAAGATTCCTTGGAGAAGGGAAAGGTTACCCACTCCAGTATTCCGGCCTGGAGAATTCCATGGACCGTACAGTCCATGGGTTTGCAAAGAGCTGGACATGACCGAGTGACTTTCACTTTTCACTTTCACAAATTGGGTAGATTTGTTCTTTTCACCTTCCTGTCCCCCTGCAGAGCCCAGGAGTCCTGTCTTTATAACTTAGTCCCTACATCATAGTTTCTCCCAGGATTTGTTTCTCTAGGGAGCTCTTCTCTCTTCCTCAGCCCCAGAGTACTTTCTCATTCAAATGCCTGTAGCTAAGGAAAGAATGACCTTGACAGTGATAAATACCAACAGTTGAAAACCCACCTTCTAGCGATGCAAGGCCTTTTAAATATATTATTGTATTTTTTTTGTCCATGCTGGGTCCACTGCTGTGTGGGCTTTTCTCCGCAAGGAGTGGGGGGCTGCTCGTCATTGCAGTGCATGGGCTCTGTGGTGTGTGGGCTCAGTAGTTGCGGTTCCCAGGCTATAGGGCACAGGCTCAGTGATTGTGGTGCACACAGGCTCAGTTGCTCTTTGGCATATGGGATCTTCTGGATCAGGGATTGAACCCATGTCTTCTGCACTGGGCGGTAGATTCTTTACCACTGAGCCACAAGGGAAGCCCTTTAACACATTATTGACTAGAGACATATTACAGCAATAGTCATTAGTTTCTACAAAGAAAAACCAGTGATATTTGAAGCTGTCTCAGTCACTGTTGGGCTTCCCTGGTAAAGAAACCACCTGCAGTGCAGGGAACCTGGGTTTGACCTCTGGGTTGGGAAGAGGGCCCTGGAGAAGGAGATGGCTACCCACTTTAGTATTGTCAATAATGTGTTTGTTTGTTTGTTTTTTAAAAAAGTTCACAGTGGTTACCCCAGAGCATTTAAAGCTGAGACTTTCTCTCTGCCATCACCCTGTTCCTTAGCTCTGACATCATGTGTCACTTTGCAGCCAAGTAGTGGACATGTCTGCTCCATCTGCACAGCATCTGAATCCCCCCACTTCCTTCTCACTTCTCCTTTGCTTCTTTCCTGAAGAGCAAGAAATCTGATACCAAGCACTGCTGTAGCCAGTGATGCTGGAAGATTTAGGATGTTGGTATCAGGTGGGGTTCACCCTGGAAGCCTCTCCAACAACATATGTTTAGTTGTGTCTGGAGTGTGAAGCAGGTTCCTTTGGCAGCTCCTTTTTTTCTGTTAGCTCTTACGTTGATTCTTGTGTGTTTTCCAAATCTTTCCATTTTTATCAAATAGTTTTCTAGCCATAGAATTACAACACACAGGAAATCCAGTCACATACTTCATTTTAAAAAAATCAGGATGACTTGCCGGGCATAGAACTGTGGACGTGGGGAGCAGGGGCTGTCACAGAGTGGCTTGTCATCTTTCCTTCCTGCCCGACCTGCTGGACCTGCCAAACAGGAACCAGCAGAAACTGATGACCAACAGACAGCACTGTACTCACTTGTCAACAGTTCACAGGAAAGGGGATTGTTGATAAGACTGGCCAGTGAACAGCTTGGTCAACATATGACGTTGGACATGCACCCTTCCCCCTTCTGCCTTTTGCTGTTATAAAAACCTGCGATATTTGAAGTTGTCTTAGTCACTATTGGGCTCCCCTGGTAAAAAATCCACCTGCAGTGCAGAAGACCTGGGTTTGACCCCTGGGTTGGGAAGATGGCCCTGGAGAAGAAGACGGCTACTAACTTTAGTATTCTTGCCTGGAGAATCCCATGGACAGAGGAGCCTGGCAGGCTACAGTCCATGGGGTTACAAAGACTCAGACAAGACTGAGCAGCTGACACTTCAGCCACTGTTGGGCGGAGCAGGGAGTGTGCTTTCCTGAGAGACTGGAGGGAAGGAAGGGATACTTAGGTTAGCCTGATCCACTTTGTGGGATCCTTCACTGCGCCCTGAGCTGGTGGTGAGTGCCTGTGGAGCCCTCACTCAGAAAGCTGGATCTCACTTTCCCTAGGAAAGTAACAGGAGCCTCTTGTTCTGTGCAAGTGTCCAAAGGTGAAAGCCTACTCTCATTCTCACACTTGCCATCCTCTCCATGAGAAATCAGAACATTTCTTTGTAGGAGGTTATAATCAGTACCCAGGCATGGCTGCTGGGAGCAAAGGGCAAAAACCTTGTGATGAGTGACAATCCATATCTAAGTAACACACTAGCATTCACAACAGGTTTCATCAGCTCCTGATGAAGCCCCTTTAGCTGACATTGGGGAGTGGGGGCTCAGGTGTGGGAAGGAGGGGACAGGCTACTCTTTTTGCTTCTCCCTGATCCCTGCAAACACAAGTCTGCTGCTTGGAGCTCGTGATGAGGTTCCTGCCCTTCAGTTCAGTTCAGTTCAGTTGCTCAGTCGTGTCCGATTCTTTGCGACCCCATGAATCGCAGCACGCCAGGCCTCCCTGTTCATTACCATCTCTCAGAGTTCACTCAGACTCACGTCCATCGAGTCAGTGATGCCATCCAGCCATCTCATCCTCATCCCCTTCTCCTCCTGCCCCCAATCCCTCCCAGCATCAGAGTCTTTTCCAATGAGTCAACTCTTTGCATGAGGTGGCCAAAGTACTGGAGTTTCAGCTTTAGCATCTTTCCTTCCAAAGAAATCCCAGGGCGGATCTCCTTCAGAATGGACTGCTTGGATCTCCTTGCAGTCCAAGGGACTCTCAAAGAGTCTTCTCCAACACCACAGTTCAAAAGCATCAATTCTTCGGTGCTCAGCTTTCTTCACAGTCCAACTCTCACATCCATACATGACCACTGGAAAAAGCATAGCCTTAACTAGATGGACCTTTGTTGCCAAAGTAATGTCTCTGCTTTTGAATATACTATCTAGGTTGGTCATAACTTTCCTTCCAAGGAGTAAGCGTCTTTTAATTTCATGGCTGCAATCACCATCTGCAGTGATTTGGGAGCCCAAAAAAATAAAGTCTGACACTGTTTCCACTGTTCCTGCCCTTAGGGCTCATTGTTTCATGCCTTTCTTCCATCTCCTGGTGCTTGGGAGGTACTGGGAAATTTGATGACTGTTATCATTCTCAGTGTCTGTAAGTTTCACAAATTGCTGTGGCTCTGTCTGATGATGTTTTATCCCTCATCATACTTATCCCGAGAACAGCTTTCATCATTCTGCAATTAGCCACTGGATGCAAGAACAGCGTGATGCTTCTGTCCCTGTGATGTGAGCAGAGAGATCTCCTTTGTAGAATCAGAAAATGCTTTTAATGTTAATTGTTCACCTTTGCTTTAAACCTTTTGTTTTTGATGGCCGGTGGTTTCTAAGAATACATTTGGCTTGATGCTTTAAAATGTAACCACGTATCCTGCTTGGTCTAACTGCTTCATTACATCGCGAAATGGCTTTTTCCTCCCCAACCCAGGTGTTCTTTGACCTCATGAGAGAGATCAGGACAAAGAAGATGTCAGAAAACAAAGATAAGAATGGCAAGAAAAGCAGCAAGAACAAGAAAAGTTTTAAAGAAAGATGTTGCTTACTGTGAAGGCCCAGGTGCTGGACCAAGTGGGTTGCCACTGAGGACCGAGGGCGGGTTCCTTGAGACAAGACTTCCGTTGACCTCTCAGCCTGTTCCTGTGCTCCTCAACCTCTTTCACACACTTCTGTAAATGGGGGAAAATATCTGTGAATCATTGGCTGGCAGAAGAAATAAGTCCTTGACCCTGCCGTGGGATGGCTCCTTTGTTAGGAGGTTGCAGAGATTGATCTCTCTTTTCCTTCCTAAAGTTAACCATGAATGTAGTGCAGGGGTTAGCCAAGTGTAGTTTAAAAGACTGTCCTTGTTTCTTCTTTTTTCCCCCAGTTTGATAACATTAATATCTCCTGCTTTGAAATAAAAATGTCTTATTTTATTAGCTCTTGAGAGGCAAGGAGTAGGGTGAGACTCCCCCTACTCTTGTCAGCTCCACAGTAGTTCTCAGAAACACCCATTAGGTTCTAATGATGCTGGAAAATTCGGAGACTTTTTGGATAAGTCTTTTGGCCATACCCTGCAGACTGGAAGCAGAGCTAAAAAAAAAAAAAAAATTTTTTTTTTGAGTTGGGCCAAGCAGGTCAATACCAAACTCAGAACTCCTTCTCAATATGAAAGTTGCATTCTTCAGAGATAAGTATCAGCCAGTCACAGTCTGTGCTGGTTCCTCTTCTGTAGCATCCTGATTTTTTTGAAGGACCTTCTTTTTAATAAAGATTCAAGATCAGAATACTTTATAATAAATGAAGATACAAGATCAATATACTTTATAAATGATACTTTTCTAATAAGAATAATAAAAAAAAAATCCTTGGGCCAAAGCCTCTCCTCATTGCCAGTCCTGATGTCTTGCCCTTGCTCCTCTACCCATAGCCAGCACACTCCATCCTGACCACCTCCTTGCTGCAGAGGCTGAGAGGACCTTTTCTCTTGTTTCTTTCAATGTATCCTCAGTTCTTCTGAAGTACGTGATGAGTTAAAACTGTGTTCTGAACTCCTGAAGCCAGAGCTGTGCCACACACCTGGCTGCCTCTCGTACAATTGCTCAGTAAATGCTGAATTTAAAATCAGAAGTGGAGTAAGATGAGAAAAGCCAGTGCCCCTTCACATCTGAGAGCTGGTTGCTGTATCTAATATAAATTTGTTTTTGAGACAACCATCTAGTTAAAAAAACAGATTTTTATGGATGATGTATCATTCATCTTTTTTATGTCAGTATTCTAAATTCAGCAATCAAAGTTTTTCATCAGGAAAAGACTATGATAAAAACCTAGAACTCAGCATATTTTTCCCCATTTTTCAGAAGTGACATTTCACATAGGTGCCAAAAGTGAATTGGGGAGAATGGGAAACTTTGGAATTTATGGTTATTACAGAAATTGTAGAAATTATGATCTAACTGGAAAACAACCTTGTTATTACTTCCCAAAGAATCATGGGCTTTTTTCAATAAAAAAAAGCAGAACTTCAGAGTTTTTCAGAATTGCAGCCTATTTATTTTATCCTTTTGTCATACATGTGAAATATAAGTATTAAACAAGTTGACTGTAAATTATTCATTATTGTTCTCATTAGAGTTCTACAAACTTTATTTCAATTATTGTTTTGAATTGTGCTATGGGAAATAATTTTTTTGATATACACAGTAATTTTAACTAAATCTTTCCTTTTGGAGAGATGACTTCCTAAAATTTAAAAAAGTTGAAGGTAATCACACTGTTGAATTTTTTGAAACCATCTTTTTCATTTCATCATAGTTTGCCACCTTTTGACATCAGTTCCAGTCAAGAGTAGGAAGATTTGGAACATGTGCAAATTAATTGTGGTATGAATTATTGCATCCTATGGAAATTATTCTTGGTGTATGCTAATAGTATATTTCTGAAATTATGTTTAATGGGACAGCAGTCAGAAATGATCTTCCCAACACAATAATTTTTATAGATGAGATTCTCATAGAAAAATAAGTAATGTTATTTATAAATTTGAAACCTTGCTAAACGACTAGATACTGTATCCATAGCCTAACCTCATTTTCCTGCAATCTTCCTTCTAGACATCTGAGCACCTACTTGGTGTCAGGCTCTGTCCCAGGTGCTGAGATACTGTGTTGAATAAGATAGGCCAGAGCTTGATTCTTCTGGAGCTTATGCTTTAGTGAGGAAAGAGACAAGTAAGTGAAACTATCATAGCTATGATGACCATAAAACTGGGTAAAAGGAAATGTTTCTGGGCCATAGAGCTGATTTCAGTTGGGATGGTCAACAAGTTTGTGCAATGTCACTACATTCATTAAGAGACACAAATCAGCCACTTAAGCTCCGAGGCTCGGGTGCAGCTGGTCCAGAGGTCATAGGTACTCAGGAAAAAGCCCCAAAGACTAGCAGATGGCCACAGTGTAATGTGTGGCAGAGTAGCAGAAAAAGGTGTAACAGGCTATAGTTCCATAAAGTGATGTAGAGGAAAAATACCCACACATATCAATTTCCTACAAGTGTCCTAGTTCATCAAATATCATATACCACTGATTTTAAGACATCACCATAATCTATGTACCACTAAGAAAAAGCCTGCCAATCATGTGAATCCATCGTGATTTCAATAACATGAATACATGGAGGGAAAAGGATGCTTTAGATTAGGTGAAAGGATATATAAATTTACATTGAGATATAAAATTCCCCTCTGTTGGTCTAAACACGGTATTACAGTACTATAGAAGCTTGACCATGGATAAGTATTAACAGTGGGGAAGTACCCAGAGTTGAGGAGGGACCCAGAGCAGCACCAACAACAGTGTACCTTGTGACCTGCACCGCACGTGAAAGGTGACATGGAGCACACTCACAGGCCAGCAGCTCTAGCGGAGGGATTCAGTGGCTCCTCTCCCAGTGGGAGCTCTCCAGTCCCACCCACCTCCCATCACAGCTTAGAAACCAGTCTGGGGGCTTCTTTTCCAACAGCTAGACAGTAGAAGCAGATCCCGCCACTGACAGGGCCATGACAGCCACAGAGCAGAGAGAGGCCCTGCTAACCTCGAGTGTCATACCTTCTAAGAGGTGGCAGGCATTCACACTAAAACCAGCCCTGGTGCCAAAACGCCAAACCCACCCAAGCTACACGGGCACTCTCCTGCAGATAAATACCCTTCCAAGACCACGGGACGTAACTGCCTCTCCTAAATTTACAGAGTAAGAGAAATGCAAGTAAAATGGGGAAGTAGACGAAACACTCCTAGATAAAAGATCAAGAAAACTCACCTGAAAAAACAAAACAATGAAACATCTCTTCAGTCTATTGGACACTGAGTTCAAAAAAGAGATAATGAAAATACTGAAGGGATTAAGGTAATGAATAGAAATGCATATTATTGTAAAAGAAAGAACCAGAAACTACAAGGGGGAGTCAAGAAAAACTATAAATTTACTGAAAGGAAAACAGCTAAAAGCTATGAATAGCAGATTGAATAATGCAGAAAAAGGAATAAGTGATCTGAAAGATAGAATAATGGAAATTACCCAATCATAACAGCAGACAGAAAGCCAAATCTTAATTAATATGAGACCTATGTGCCAAAATATGTGTATTACAGATTCCAGAAGGAGAAAAAAAGGATGTCTTTAAAATGTTTTAAAGAAATTATGGCTGAAAACTTCCCAAACCTAAAGAAGGAAACAGATATCCAGGTACAGAAAGCACTGTCTGTCTGTGCTCAGTCACACAGTTGTCTTTGTGACCCCACTGACTGTAGTCTGCCAGGCTCCTCTGTCAAGAATACTGGAGTAAGTTGCCATTCTCTTCTCCAGGGCATCTTTCGAACCCAGGGATTAGACCTGCAAACCATAGAGGGCCCCAAACAAGATGAACCCAAACATGCCTACACCAAGACAGATTATAATTAAAATGGATTCTAAAGGAAGCAAAAGAAAAACAAATGGCTAATTACCAGGAAGTGCTCATAAGGCTGTCAGCTGATTTCTCTACAGAAATGTTGCAGGCACAGAGGGAATTGCAAAATATATTCAAAGTCTTGAAACAGAAAAATGTGTAGCCTAGGATACTCTACCCAGCAAGATTATCATTTGGAAGAAGAAATAAAGAACTCAGAAGGCAAAAACTAAAAAGAATACAGTAATATTAAAACATTCCTAAAGGAAATATTGGAAGGTCTTTTTAAATAGAAAAGATGCAAGAAGCTATAGGAAAGAGGAACTCACAATTGAAAAATAAATTATTTAAATAAACCAGTATACAGATTAAAAGGAAAAAATCAGAATTCTAGTGAAAGCAATGATAAGCACAATGAATAGTAAACTGATAAATATGAAGCTGTAAGGGAAGACATCATAAAATGTGGAGGAGGAGAGTAAGAAAATTTGTAGATTTTTTAAAAAGAATGTGTTTTAGTCTGTACAACTATCAATCTAAATCAGGCGGATATAGGAAGGGGTTAACATGCTTGAAAGACAGCATCACCACAAATGAAAAACAATCGCTTCATAAACACCAAGAACACAAACATAAAAAGCATCGACAAACATAGTATGACATCAAACCACAAAAGGAAAAAAGGAACAAAGAAGAAATATAGACTAAACCAGAAAACAAGGTTGAAATGGCAATAAACAGTGTATTTATCAATAATTACCTTAAATGTCAATGGAAGAGTCTACAATATGCTGCGTACAAGAGATTCACTTTAGGGCAAAAGACTTACTGAAAGTGAGGGGATGGGAAAAGGATACTCATGCAAAGGGAAATGACAAGAAAGCAGGGTCACACACTTGTATCAGACAAAACAGACTAATACAGATGTCATAAAGAAGGGAACTACATAATGATAAAAAGATCAATACAAGAAGAGGATATTATGTGTGTCAATATATATGCGCCCAATATAGGAGCACCCAAAGACATAAATGCTGATAGACATAAAGGAAGAAACTGACAGGAACACAATACCAGGAGACTTGTACATCCCACTCATACCAGTGGAGAGACCCTCTAGACAGAATATCAGTAAGGCAACAGAGATCCAAAATGATACACTAGAACAGTTAGATTTTTTAGGACTTTTTTTTTCCCAAAACATTACATCCAAAAGTAAAATACATAATTTTCAAGTGCACATGGGAAATTCTCTAGAACTGACTACACACTAGGGCACTATGTAGAAATTAATTCAAATATATTTTATGACCACAGTGGGGAAACTATAAATCAACCTCAGAAAAAGAAAATGAGAAGAAAAGACTACAGGAGACTAAACATGCTACTAGGAAAACCAGTGCATTGATGAGAAAATCAAAGAGGAAATTAAAAATGCCTTGAGACAATGAAAACAACCATGCAAAATCTATGGGACCAAATAAGCCTTCTCTAAGAAACAAGAAAAACAACCTAAAAGAATTAGAAAATGGAGAACAAACAGAACTTAAAGTCAGCAGAAGGAAGGAAAGAACCAAAATCTTTTTAGTCTGTACAACTATCAATCTAAATCAGGCGGATATAGGAAGGGGTTAACATGCTTGAAAGACAGCATCACCACAAATGAAAAACAATCGCTTCATAAACACCAAGAACACAAACATAAAAAGCATCGACAAACATAGTATGACATCAAACCACAAAAGGAAAAAAGGAACAAAGAAGAAATATAGACTAAACCAGAAAACAAGGTTGAAATGGCAATAAACAGTGTATTTATCAATAATTACCTTAAATGTCAATGGAAGAGTCTACAATATGCTGCGTACAAGAGATTCACTTTAGGGCAAAAGACTTACTGAAAGTGAGGGGATGGGAAAAGGATACTCATGCAAAGGGAAATGACAAGAAAGCAGGGTCACACACTTGTATCAGACAAAACAGACTAATACAGATGTCATAAAGAAGGGAACTACATAATGATAAAAAGATCAATACAAGAAGAGGATATTATGTGTGTCAATATATATGCGCCCAATATAGGAGCACCCAAAGACATAAATGCTGATAGACATAAAGGAAGAAACTGACAGGAACACAATACCAGGAGACTTGTACATCCCACTCATACCAGTGGAGAGACCCTCTAGACAGAATATCAGTAAGGCAACAGAGATCCAAAATGATACACTAGAACAGTTAGATTTTTTAGGACTTTTTTTTTCCCAAAACATTACATCCAAAAGTAAAATACATAATTTTCAAGTGCACATGGGAAATTCTCTAGAACTGACTACACACTAGGGCACTATGTAGAAATTAATTCAAATATATTTTATGACCACAGTGGGGAAACTATAAATCAACCTCAGAAAAAGAAAATGAGAAGAAAAGACTACAGGAGACTAAACATGCTACTAGGAAAACCAGTGCATTGATGAGAAAATCAAAGAGGAAATTAAAAATGCCTTGAGACAATGAAAACAACCATGCAAAATCTATGGGACAAATAAGCCTTCTCTAAGAAACAAGAAAAACAACCTAAAAGAATTAGAAAATGGAGAACAAACAGAACTTAAAGTCAGCAGAAGGAAGGAAAGAACCAAAATCAGAGAGGAAATGAATAGAGATTTTGAAAACAAAAGAAAAAATCTAGTAAAACAGCCAAGAGCTGGTTCTTTGATAGCGTAAACAACATAGACAAACCTCTGGCCAGGTTCACCAAGAAGAAAAGAGACAGAACCCAAGTAAAATAAGAAATGAAAAATGAGTAATACCAACGGATAATGTAAATATACAAAAAAATTAAAGAATAATATGAAGAAGTAAATGACAACAAATTTGATACTCTAGAAGAAATGGATAAGTTTCTAGAAACAGCCCACCTAAATTCAAGTACACATGGAACATTCTCCAAGATAGATCACATCTTGGGTCATAAACCCAGCCTTGGTAAATTTAAGAAAACTGAAATTGTATCAAGCATCTTTTCCAACCACAACACTATGAGATCAGAAATCAATTACAGGGAAAAGCCTGTGAAAGTCACAAACATATGGTGCCTAAACAATATGCAATTAACAACCAAGAGAGGAAGACTTCCCTCAGGGTCTAATGGTTAAAAATCCATCTTCCGCTGCAGGGGACACGGATTTGATCTGTGTTCAGGGAACCAAGGTCCCACATACCATGAAGCAGCTAGGCCTGCACACTGCAGCTGCTGAGCCCACAGGCTCCAGAGCTCATGCGCCACAACTGTAGAAAGCCAGCACATCACAACAGAGTCCACACAAGGCAGTGAAGACCCACCCAGACAACAGTAAATAAATGACCAAGAGATCGCTGGAGAATCAAGGAGGAAGCAAAAGAGCACAAGGAAACAAATGGCAACAAAGACACAACAGAAAGCCTATGGGACACAGTAAAAGCAGTTCCAAGAGGGAAGTTTATAGCAATACAGTCCTACCTCCAGAAACAAGAATCTCAGACAACCTAACCTTACACCTCAAGCAACTAGAGAAAGAAGAACAAACAAAACCTAAAATTAGTAAAAGGAAAGAAATCATAAATATCAGAGTAGAAGTAAAGAAAATAGAAGATTGCAAAGGTCAGTGAAACTAAAAGCTGGTTCTTGAGAAGATAAAATCGATAAACCTTTAGCCAGATTCATCAAGAAAAATGGGAGATGATTTAGATCAATAAAATTAGAAAAGAGGAGAAGTTATAACTGACAACCACAGAAATACAGTGGATCATAAGAGACTACCACAGCAGCTATATGTCAATAAAATGGACAACCTGGAAGAAATGGACAAATTCTTAGAAAAGTACAAATTTCCAAGACTGACCCAGGAAGAGACAGAAAATATAAGCAGACCAATCACAAGTAATGAAATTCAAACTGTGATTAAAAACTTCCAAGAAACCAAAATCCAGGACCAGATGGCTTCATGGGCAAATTCTATCAAACATTTAGAAAAGACTTAACACCTATCCTTCTCAAACTCTTTCAAAAATTGCAGAGAAAGTAACATTCCAAACCTCATTTTATAAGGCCACCATTACCCTGATACCAAAATTAGACAAAAATATCACACAAAAAAGAAAATTACAGACCAATAATCACTGATGAATACAGAAGCAAAAATCTTCAACAAAATACTGGCAAGCAGAATCCAACAGTATGTTAAAAGGATCATATACCATGGTTGAGTAGGATTTATCCCAGGGATGCAAGGCTTTTTCAGTATATGCAAATCGATCATATTAACAAATCAAAGAATTAAAAACTATATGGTCCTCTAAATAGATGCAGAAAAAGCTTTTGACACAATTCAAAATCATTTGTGATAAAACTCTACAGAAAGTGGGCATAGAGGGAACTTTTGGCAACATAATAAATGCCATATATGACAAACCCACAGCAAGCATCCTTCTCAATGGTGAAAAACAGAAAGCATTTCTCTAAGATGAGGAACAAGGTAAGGATATGCCCACTCTTGCCACTATTATTCAAATAGTTTTGGAAGTCCCAGCCATGGCAATCAGAGAAGAAAGAGAAATAAAAGGAATCAAAATCCCGTTTGCAGATGACATGATACTATACATAGAAAATCCTAAAGATGCTACCAGAACACTACTAGAGTGATCAGTGAATTTGGTCAAATTGCAGGATACAAAATTAATGCACAGAAATCTCTTGCATTCCTATACAGTAACAATGAAAGATCAGAAAGAGAAACAACCCCACTTACCATCACATCAAAAAGAATAAAACACCTGGGAATAAACTTACCTAAAGAGACAAAAGACCTGTATCCTGAAAACCATAAGACACTGATGAAAAAAGTCAAAGATGACACAGATGGAGAGATATACTATGTTCTTGGATTGAAAAAAAATCAACATTGTCAAAATGACTACACTACCCAAGGCAATCTATAGATTCAGTGCAATCCCTATGAAATTACTAACGGAATTTTTCACAGAAATAGAACAAAAGATTTTAAAATTTGTATGGAGACATAAAAGACCCCAAATAGTCAAAGCAGTCTTGAGAAAGAAAAACAGAGCTGGAGGAATCAGACTCCCTGGCTTCAGACTATACTATACAGCTACAGTGCCAGTATGGTATGGCACAAAAATAAGAAATATAGATCAGTGTAACAGAAGCGAAAGCCCAGAAATAAACCAGTGCACCTATGATCAATTAATCTACAACAAAGGAGGCAGGAATATACAGTGAAGAAAACACAGTCGTTTCAATAAGTGGGGCAAGGAAAACTGGGCAGCTATATATAAAAGAATGAAATTAGAACATTTTGTTACACCGCACACAAACTCAAAATGGGCTAAAGTCCTAAATGTAAGACTGGACACTATAAAACATCCAGAGGATAACAGAAGCAGGATGCTTTTTGATGTAAATCACACCAAAGTATTTTTGTGTCTGTCTCCTAGAGTAATGTAAACAAAAACAAAAATAAACAAATGAGACCCAATTAAACTTAAAAGCTTTTGAACAGCAAAGGAAACCATAAGAAAAGAAAAGACAACCCACAAATGGGAGAAAATATTTGCAGAAAATATTTGCAAAGAATGTGACTGACAAGGGATTAATCACCAAAATACACAAACAGCATGTACAGCAATTAAAAAAAAATCAAAAAATGGGCAGATCTAAACAGACAGTTCTCCAAAGAAGACATTCAGATGGCCAACAGGCACATGAAAAGATGCTCACCATTGCTAATTATTAGAGAAATGCAAATCAAAATTGCAATGAGCTATCACCTCATACCAGTCAGAGTACCCATCATCAAAAATGTATAAATAACAAATTCTGGGGAAGCTGTGGAGAAAAGAGAACTTCTGCACTGTTTGTGGGAATGTTAATTGATACAGCCTCTATGAAGAAGTTTCCTTATAAAACTAAAAACAGAGCTATGCTCCAGCAGTCCCACTCCTGGACACATTATCTGCAGTAAATCATAATTCAAAAAGATAAACGCACACCAAGGTTCCCTGCAGCACCATTTACAACAGTCAAGACATGGAAGCCATCATGATGGATACCTACATGTCCATCAACAGAAAAACGGATAAAGACGATGCGGTAATATTTACACAACAGAATACTACTCAGCCATGAAAAGAATGAAATGATGCCATTTGCAGCAACATGGATGGACCTGGAGATGATCACACGAAGTGAAGTAAGCCAGACTGAGAGAAACAAATACCATTTGATAGCACTTATATGCGAAACAAACAAAGATACAAATGAACTTATGTCCAAAACAGAAAGAGGCTCAGAGACACAGAAAATGAACCTATGGTTACCAAATGGGAAAGCAGGGGAAGGTTAAATTAGGAGGTTGGGATGAACATATACACACTACAATTAATGCATAGAAAATAAGAAACTACTATACAGCACAGGGAACTATACCCATTTTGTAACAACCTATTATAGGAAAATCTGAAAAAGAATATATATATATATGTATATATATATATATTTTTTTATATTTCAGTGTGCTATACCTGAAACTAGCATGTGTTGTAAATCAACCTTTCTTCAATTAAAATAAAGAACAATTAGAGACAGTTTAAACAATTTAAAAAGTTGATTTTTCTTTTGCAGCCTAGCCCTAACATGCCTCCAGTGAACCAGGAGAAGTGGACACAGAATGGATTCTAGTAATTTTCACACCATTTTACAACTGGACCTATTTTGTAAGCAGTGTCCAAAATGGAGAGAGGTCCCATATATGCAGGCTTGTATGAGACTTTATCAAGAATCTGGTCTGAGGGATTCTTGTCATGTGTGTGTGTAATCTCTATTCCTGTGATGCCCCCAAAAGATTCAGAGCCACACCTCATGGACCCCCCCTTTCAACTGCTACTGAGCCTCCTTCTCAGGCCCTCATTTCTTCTGTTTCACTATCTTCTTTAGCCCCTGGGCCCCCATCTTACCCTGTCCGATCAGAACCCCTCCTATCAGAATCCCCAGTGCTTTCCCCAGTGGAGCTCCAACTGGGTTCAAAGTTAGACTGACTTTTGCCCCACAGGTCTTCACTCACTCTGGAATTAGCTTATGTGATTGCAGGCATTACTAGAATGCATTTTCCCTTCTCAATGGGGAACTTAGGAGTCTGTAAGGAGAGGTTTGGCACTGCCAAGTTTAGGGACTAATGGATCAGGCTGGGGTTGGCATTCTCTCTCACCTGGCAGGACACAAAGGTTTTTCTGTCCCACTGTTCCATCCTAGATGAAAAGAAGCATATACTGAGAAAGGCCAGGGACCACATAGATGGCCTACTGGCTACCAATCCACACCACCAAATATATCAGGCGAGTGGGGATACAATCCCAGAACACGACCCACGACTTCACAGCTGGGGCTGTGAAGATCATGTAGACCAGGCTAGGATGTGACATTATGTTACTTGTCTGTAAGAAGGAATGAAAAGGTGTATGGTGAAGCCTGTAAATGATAAGGTCCAAGAAAGATGCGTCTGGCAGTCTTCATGAACCGGGTGACAGAGGCATTCAGGAAGTGCACCAGTATAGACCCTGGTCTGCAGAAGTGACATCTCCGTTGGCCCTGCGTTTTCTCATCTAGGCCACCCCAGATACCAGGGGAAAGTTACCAAGGCTTGAGGCTGAGCCCCCCAAACCACTGTCAACGTTGGTAGAGGAGGCCTTCAAGGCCTAGAAAATTGTCACTTGACATCTGCCTTTAGAAGGATGAAGCCACTGCAGCTGCTGATCTTCAACACCCTGAAAGGAGTTCAGGGTGGAGATCAGGAATGAGGCACTGTGCTCTGGGGAAAATTGGCAGAAGAGGTCTTCAGATAGTTAAGACATTTCCAGGAGAAGATAGGCCCAGTTCTTTCATAAAGACTTGATTGACTTCATTCGGCCGCACTGGCCTCTGGCTGCATGCAGGCGTTCCCGAGCTGCGGCGAGCTGGGGCTTCTTTCCAGCTGCAGTGCAGTGCCTCCTCTTACCGTGGAGCATGAGCTTTAGGGTGCACGGGCTTCCGTAGTTGGGGCGCACGGGCTTAGTTGCCCCGTGACATGTAGGATCTTCCCAGACCATGGATCAAACCGATGTCCCCTGCATTGCAAGGTTTGAATTCTTAACCACTGGAATACCAGGACAGCCCAAGCCCAATTCGTGTATCTCCTCATATCTGGAAAAACACTAAAATCATAAATGGTGACACCTGTTCCTTGTGACTAGCAGGAGCCTTCTGCAAAAATTGTATGTGCTTGACTGCATGGACTCCCCCTTCACTGAAATCACATATATATACTGACCTTCCCCTACCTCTTTGCAGCAGTTTCTCAGAGCTCTTTGAAATGCTGTCTCCTTGGCTATAGTCTTCATTTTGTCCCGAAATAAAACTTAACTCACAACTCTCATATTGTGCTTTTCCCCCTCTGAGTTGATAGTGTTGGTGACCACAAAGGGACCCAGAGCAGACCTCTCCCCTGTCTGTACTCTACAAGAATCTGGAGCCTTGGCACCAGCAGAGGCCCCTGCACTGTCCACCTCCTCAGGGAGTCCAGATGAATTTCAGTGAGACTCTCCTGGTTCTCGGATCTCCCATACTGGTTGATGATCCTGATTTTTACTTGGCAATGTACAACAGTTACATAACCTCCCAGTTAAAAGGTAGTGGGAGGCCTGGTTGAAAGAGACCAGGGAATACCCAAGCAGTCAAAAGTACTGGGGGAGCCTGCTTGAGAAATACTGGAGTTTTCTCAGTTATAGGAGGCTGAGTGGTTAGGTTAAGAGGCTGATCTGATGCTTTGTCTCAATTGCCTTAGTAGAATTTGTCAGGATAAAAGTGAAGATATTACCTGAGAACTTCTGTTCCAAAGGAAAGGGACAGAACTCCTCCAGGCTGGTTACAGCTATCTTAGGCAACTAAGAAATTTACAGGAATTGTGGAGGCTTATCCTTGCTTATCTGGGGGTCATAATAAGAATCGGTCATTCATGATTCAAGCACCTGCAGTGCTCTTAGACTGCTAAAGGGAGAAACAAACAACTAGAGCACTGAAGAGATTCTAGGATGATGCCTAGAGGAATTAAGCTCGCAAGATATAGTCTTTCCAGTGGCCATGTCCGGTTGTGAGACCTGGACCCTAAAGAAGGCAGAGTGCCAAATAATTGATGCCTTTGAACTGGGGTGCTGGGGAAGACTCCTGAAAGTCCTTTGGACAGCAAGGAGATCAAACCAGTCAATCTTAAGGGAGATCAACCCTGAACATTCACTGGAAGGACTGATGCTGATGCTCCAGTATTTGGGTTATCCAATGCAAACAGATTAACTCACTGGAAAAGTCCTTGATGCTGAGAAAGATAAAGGGCAGGAGGAGAAGAGGGCGTCAGAGGAGGAGATGGCATCACCAATACACTGAACGTGAACTTGGGCAAACTCCAGGAGATGGTGTATAATTTATTCAAACAAAACCAACCTGAACTTCTTTGCTGAAATGTAGAACATTCTGAAGCCATGGAGAAAAGACTTCTGGCCAAGGCCCCAGTCCTGAGGCATCCAAATTATGATCTACCCTTCGCCATCTTTGTTCATGAAAAAGGAGGGACTTACTAAGAGGACTAACCCAGCAACATGGTGGTTACTATCAACCAATAGAATATTACAGCCAATGGCTAGAGTTGGTAGCTAGGGGCCTTCCCCCTGCCTCTGGGCTGTCACCGGAGATAGTAGAAGTCACCCTCTTACTATCTCTGTTCCTCATTCTGTGGAAGCCTTACTAAACTCTCATCACACACACCCATTATTCAGCAAGTTGATTAACTTCCCATGAGATTGTATTGTTCTCACTGAATGTAACTCTTCATGGATACAAGCTTAATCCAGCCACCTTGCTACCAGAGGAATCAGATGTCAGTGATGAAAAACATGATTAAATTGGTTTTTAAAAAATATGTATTTGGTTGCTCTGGGTCTTAGTTGCAGCATGGGGATCTTTAGTGTGGCGTGTGAGCTCTTAGTTGCAGCATGCAGGATCTAGTTCCCTGACCAGGGATTGAACCCAGGCCTGCTGCAACGGGAACTCAGAGTCTTAGCCACTGGACCACCAGAGAAGTCCTCAGTTGTACTGTTTTAACTGACACACTCTTATCTCCCAGGATCCATCTTCAAGAAAGCCCTATGGATAATCCTGCTTCTATAATATTTACTGATGGTTTGTATCTGCAGAGATCTCATAGAAAGTAGCAGGATGGTTATGCTGTCATTTCTCCATTATCAGTCCTTGAGAAAGTTCCCTTACCTAATGGCTCTTTTTCCCAACAGGCTGAATTAATAGCACTAACAAGAGCCTGCCAGTGCCAAAAGGGAAATCCACTAAGATTTATACCCATAGCCGCTGCACTTTTGGGGCAGCACTTGATTTTGGCGTGCTTTGGAAACAAAGAGGATTTTTAACATCCTCAGAGCAGCCTGTTAAAAACGGAAGACAAGATGCAGAATTACTGCATGCCATTCTGCTGCCAAGTGCCTTGGCTATTATTAGGTATCAGGTCATTCAAAGTCTGAGACCACAGAAACAAAAGGGAACTCTGGCTGATCGCACCACCAAGACAGCAGCTCTGCAGAATGGTAACAGTCAACTAACAGCTGTTTTTTTCAGTCTTCCAGTAACCTTACTGACACCTTGTTAAATTTTTAGGAAATGGCACCAAATAGATAAAAAGGTATGTGGAAACAAAAAGGAGGAATATTTGACTCCAACAAAGGGCTCTGGGTAGGCCCAAATGGAAAGCCTTTGCTTCCGTTTGGAGCTCAATATCCCCATTTTATAATATATTAATGAGTTAACACACTGGAACCCAGATAAGATGGTGAAAGTGAAAGTTAAGTCACTCAGTCGTTTCCGAATCTTTGCGACCCCATGAACTGTAGCCCACCAGGCTTCTCCGTCCGTAGGATTCTCCAGGCAAGAATACTGGAGTGGTACCGTGGGGTAAACAATATTTCTAGAAGCTTTCCTTCATCAAAGCTCAGAAAATGTATTCTAGATGCACCACATGTCTAAAATACAACCCAGGAAAGCCGTTAACGTAGTTTTCAGGCCACCCTTTTGAACTTTGGCAGACTGACTTTATCCAAATGCCCCCAGTCAGGGTTACCAGGATGCGCTTGTCATGGTCTGCATGTCTCCACACTGGGTTGAGGTGCTCCCATGCAGAAGAGCCACTGTGCTAGTCGTTAGGCACATTAGTATTGGAAAAGGTAATTCCCATTTGGAGAGTTCTTGCAAAAATGCATAGTGATAGGGGAACCCATTTTACTGGACGAATTGTCAGGAAATTTGCTTAATCTCGCCAATTATGCAGCATTCCTATTCTGCTTACCATCCCCAGTCCTCTGGGCTATTAGAACAAACAGAACAATTAAAAGTCATTTGGCTGAAACTATGGATGCTTATTCCTTACCCTGGCCAAAGGCCCTTCCACTGGTCCTCCTCAACCTAAGAAATATCATTTGTCTCCCAAGCGAGACCAATGAGACTAGATAAAGGACTGTATGAACCTGTTTATTAAAAGGGGACATGTTACAAATGTAAAAGCTTAATCAAACTCTTAAAAGAGGATTCTAAGCTTGTTTCTGAAGCTCATAAAAGTAATCTATCTTTGGATGAAGGTCATATACTCCATGATCTACAAGCTGAAGATTGTGTATATCAGAAAAGACATCAATTAAAGGACCCACAACAACCCAGATGGAAAGGCCCTAATCAGGAGCTCTTAACTAGTTCATGCACAGCAAAACTAAAGGGACTCTTAGATTCATATTTCCCACTTAAAAGGGCCCCTGCACTGGACTGGTTTACAGAAAGACTGCTGGCCTCAAATGTACTTTAAAACAACAGTCAAGCAGAGGAGAAACTACGTACCTACTAGGACGAGAAGACGATGAAATCGGAGTCGACAACCTGAGATCCTGGATTTGACCCATATGATCGTTAAGTGTTTCCCTGACTTCTTGGACCTTTGCATATGAATCAAATGTCTTTTTTTTCTTAAATCATGAGCAGGATCCTGTTAACTTTACAAATCAATCCAGCTATTAGATTTGTGGCCAATTACCTATGTCTAGTAACTCTGGTTTACCTTGCTGGATTTCTCCTCTCCCAGGCTCTGATTGGATGGCCCTTGGGAAATTTATTTTAGAAGAAAGAAAATCCAGTCCTGTTCTGGCTAATAATATTACTAGGTGAGATTTCTTCACCTGGCCAGTTAATAATACCTGCTCTGCTCTGACCATAAGTATGAATTTTCTTTTAGGACCACTCAAGTTCAATCAGAAAAATGACCTAAATCTCAATAAAAAACCATAACCTCCAATTTATTAGAAGGAAACCTCCCACAATTATGGGACAGATTTATGTCGTTAACACCAGGGTACGGTCTATAAGGCTCCTCTATCTTGGGACAGTTAAATCATACTAAGGATGATCAGCCTAGTAACATTAGAAAATCAGGGTGGGTGCCTTATGAACAATGCCTACATATTATTACCCTTAGAGATAAGGACTGGTACAGTACAGATTGAGTCAGATGACCAGAGATTCAGTGGGCTGCACCTAAAGAAAGTCAGTAGATTTGTGGTACTAATATGTGGCCTTGGTTTGGACAGGTATCCCAGGATGGATAAGAAGATGTATCCTACGATCCTCTTTGACTCAAGGTAATAGTGTAACAATTCAGAGGTGGTCCCAGCCAATTTACCATTGGTACGAGCCTGATGGGTGAAGAGATCTATATTCCACTAATATGACAATTCAGCAGCTATTTTTGTGCCTTCAGTAGGATTGAAAGATATGTGTTCAGTCATATCTGACTCTTTGCAACTCCATGGAGCCCACCAGGCTCCTCTGTCTATGGATTTTTCCAGGCAAGAATACTAGAGCAAATTGCCATTTCCTTCTTCAGGGGATCTTCCCTCTCCAGAGATCAAATCCACATCTCCTGCCTTGGCAGGCAAATTCTTTACTACTAGTGCCACCTGGGAAGCCAAGCACTCATATCAAAACCTTAACAAAATTTACTCAAGAGGCTTTACATGATAGTAATCAGAGTATTAACCTACTGAATTCTGAGGTCTCCACTGTTTTTTTCCAAACAGTGCTACAAAATTGCATGGCCCTTGACATCCTTACAACATTTCAGGGAGGCACCTATCCCATAATTCATACTGAATGCTATGTTTTCATATCTGATTAATCCTCTAATGTAACATGCTTAATGAACAATATGAAAAATCAGATTTCTGCCTTAAGTGACCCACTCCCTAGTCCTGATGACTTCTTCAAAAACTGGTTTGGTAAAAGAAGCTCTTGGCTTAACTATTACAACTCTAGTAATGTTATTAGATGTATTATTTGTATTTTGACTGTTTTACAAGATTATTGTTTCTTGCACTACCAAATGTGTGACTGAATCTCCAATAAAAATGATGATGACTAGGTTACTTGAAGCTGTTGAACAGATATACAGTTCTATATGAGATCAATGATTGTAATAGTGTAACTCTAGATATGTAAAGAAGCAACAAGAGGGAATATGATATGTCTCTGAACCATAAGAGGCCAGTAAGACAGGTGGTCCAGAGACTTTTGGCTATTGCTAAAGCCTAGGCTAGAAATAACAGCTCACTGAATAGCCAGTCAATGAAATCTTTGCCAGATCTGGGAATGAGAATTCCTAGCACCGTGGGATGAAATGCTTCCCAAACCATGACCAAATTACTATGATGGGGTCCTGGCCACTAAAAATTGGCACTTGTTATCTGCCTCTATAAGGATTAAGCCACTGCAATTGCTGACTTTCAATACACCCTGAAAGGAGTTCAGAATGAAGACCATGAATAAGGCACTCTTTGCTCTGTGAATGGAGAAGGCAATGGCACCCCACTCCAGTACTCTTGCCCGGAAAATCCCATGGGCGGAGGAGCCTGGTAGGCTGCAGTCCATGAGGTCGCGAAGAGTCCGACACGACTGAGCAACTTCCCTTTCACTTTTTGCTTTCATGCATTGGAGAAGGAAATGGCAACCCACTCCAGTGTTCTTGCCTGGAGAATCCCAGGGACGAGAAAGTCTGGTGGGCTGCCATCTCTGGAGTCGCACAGAGTCAGACACGACTGAAGCAACTTAGCAGCAGCAGTAGCAGTGCTCTGGGAAAAACTAGCAGAACAGGTCTTCAGAAAGTTATATATTTTTAGGAGAAAGTTTTAAGAGTCCAGTTCTTCCAACTCATCATATCTAGAAAGCACAAAGATCACAAATGGTGATGTCTGCTCCTCATAACTAGCAGTAACCTTCAAAAGAGTAGCAGCAACCTTCTGCAGAAATGTGTGCTTGATTGCATGTATTCCCTCTTCACCAAAAATCACATACATACTGACTTCCCCCTCCTCTACTACCCTTCTGGAACAGTTTCTTAGGGCTATCTAAAATGCTGTCTCCTGGGCTATAGTCTTCAACTGGCCCAAATAAAACTTAACTCACAGCTCTTGTGTTGTGCATTTTTTTTTTCTCAGTTGACAGTAATAACTGAGAATAGAGGCAGCCAATAATAGTAAGAGGCTAACAAAGAAAACAGCTTTTGGCTGCTCTGATTCACCCCACACATCAAGGGGACTCTAGAGGGCTGAGAAGGCTGGACAAACAGCCAAGAAGCCACCTGGGCCTGAACTAATGTTTCTTTTGTCAGCAGAAGGTGTACTGGGAGGGAGAATGTCCTGAGCACCCTCCTCTGGGATGCCCAAGGGACAACCCCAACTGACCCTGGTTCCTTGCAAATCTCTCAGATGAGAGAGTCCCACATACAAACTGAAGGGGCTGAGTGCCTGCTAGCTTCCAGATCCCACTTGATCCATCCTCACTATATCAGCAGAGCTTCACATCACCCTTGATGTGGCAGGGAGGAGAAATGAATGTCTTGTAGATACTGGAGCTGCCCACTCTGTTCTGACTTGGCCAGCTCTCTCCAACTATGACTATACTGTGATGGGAGTTGATAGACAGCCAAAAGTAGAATGATTTACATCTCCCTTTCCCTGCAGAATTGGGCCTATTATAATTACACATTCCTTCTTGTATATGCCAGAATGCCCTGTACCCCTCCTTGGGAGATCTTTGCTAAATAAGTTAGGAACAAGTATGTTCAGGTGGTACAGTGGTAAAGAACCTTCCTGTCAATGCAGGAGACAAAAGAAACTAGGGTTTGATACCTGGGTTGGGAAGATCCTGTGGAAGAAGAAATGGCAACCCACTCCCAAGCCTGGAAAATTCCATGAACAGCGGAGTCTAGTGGGTTACAGTCCATGGGGTCCCAAAGAGCCGGACATGACTGAGTAATGCAGCACACATTTCTTAGGACAAGGTGAAGTCCAAGGAGGTAAAGAATCTGAATAGAGAATGCATATTAGGAGCCCCAGATGACCTCCAGTTGGGCATCAAAATTCCCCAAGACATCCTTGAAGAAATTAGAGAACAACAACAAAAAAAAGAAATTAGAGAACAGGTGGATCCTGCAGTTTGGGATACCTCAGTGTCAGAAAGGGCAAAACATGTTCCTCTGATAGAAATAAGATGAAGACCTGGGGGAAAACACCCCTACAGAGATAATATCCTTTAAAGCCTGAGGCCCTGAGAGGGATCCAACTGCAGCTCACCAAATTCCTAAAATATGGACTCATTAGGCCCTGCCAGTCCTCTTATATCACCCTGATTGATCCTCCCCATTCAGAAGGCTCACAGGGAAAATCTGTTTGCTCAAGACTTATGAGTAGTGAATGAGGCAGTCATCCCTATTCACCCATTAGTAACAAACCCATATGCCCTCCTCAACCAAGTGCCAGGGAAAACCCAGTATTTCTCTGTTTTGGACCTCAGAGGTGCATTTCTGTATTCCCTGACCTCCGGACTCTTAAAGCCTTTTTGCCTTTGAATGTTGTTGTTATATAGTCCCTCAGTCATGTCTGACTCTTGGCGACTCCATGGACTATAGCCCACCAGGCTCCTCTGTCCATGGGATTGTCCAGACAAGAATACTGGAATGGGTTGCCATTTCCTTCTCCAAGTGCCTTTGAATGGAGGGACCCATTTGCCCTGGAGGCTACCCAATATACCTTGACAGTGCTTCCATAGGGTTTTCCATAGGGTTTCCCCATCTTTCTGGAAATGTGTTAGCAAGGGAGCTGAGGGAAATGAGCCTTGAGAAGGGAACTCTGCTACAAAAGTTGATCGATTGATGAGTAGTGTGATAAAGCAAGATTCAGATCAAAACACTGTTAAAAATCCTAAGTTTTCTGGCAAAAAGAGGATGTAAAGTCTCCCAGACCAAAGGTCAGATCTCATAGTATTTAGGATTTGTTTTGACCCCTGGGGCACGAGCTCTGGCCACAGATTGAAAGCAGCAATGAGGGCATTACTACCTCCAACCGCAAACAAGTGGATCAGAGGCCTTGTCAGGATGCTGGGTTCTGTCCTATCTGGATTCCAGATCATGGCCTTGTACCAAAACCCCGACTTCCCTGGTGGCTCAGGGGTGAAGAATCAGCCTGCCAATGCAGGAGACACAGGTTCGATCCCTGGGTTGGGAAGATCCCTTGGAGAAGAAAATGGCAACCCACTCCAGTATTCTTGCCTGGGAAACCCCATGGACAGAGGAGCCTGGTGGGCTACAGTGAACAGGGTCACAAAGAGTCAGAGATGACTAAGGACACATGTACAGCAAAATCCTAATATGATGCTCTAAAGGGAGGAGAAAGGGAACCTCTTCAGTGGAGTAAGGACCACCGGCAGGCCTTTAAGACTCTAAAGACTGAGCTGAGTAAAGAACCAGCAATAGGGCTTCCAAATGTGGACAAACCCTTTACCCTATACATTCATAACAGCACGAGTTCTGACCCAAAGGCTGGACCAGGACAGAGACCAGTGGCTCTGGGATGGCCAAGCTGCCTGCAGACAGTAGCAGCCACAGCCACTGGTTAATGAGCTTCCAAGTTCACCCTGGGACAACACTTAGATGGATTAACCTGTCATGAGGTACAATCTGGAGAAGGCAATAGCACCCCACTCCAGTACTCTTGCTTGGAAAATCCCATGAACGGAAGACCCTGGCAGGCTACAGTCCATGGGGTCGCTAAGGGTCGGACACGACTGAGCGACTTCACTTTGACTTTTCACTTTTATGCATTGGAGAAGGAAATGGCAACCCACTCCAGTGTTCTTGCCTGGAGAATCCCAGGGATGGGGGAGCCTGGTGGGCTGCCGTCTATGGGGTCGCACAGAGTCAGACACGACTGAAGCGACTTAGCAGCGGCACCAGCAGCAGCAGGCATCAGTGTAGAGAGACCATAGAAAAAAGTTACTCCAGCAGGTCTGATTGTTTACATCATCCTTTTGACAGCCCTGAGGACAAATGGTTTGTTGACAGGAGTGGTTTTACAGCCATGGTAACCTGAAAGTCATGTCGGTCTAGTTGAAGTCACAAAAGCCAAGGCCCTGCCACCCAGACATCGTCTGAGCTAATTGTATGAATGAGAGTTCTGCAATCAGGGAAGGAGAAAAAGTTAAATATTTTTACTGACTCTAAACATGAGTTCCATGCTGCTGCCACATGCTGTGGGAGAAGGCACCAGCCACCACACCTACTCCTCCAATTAAGGGGATAATGGTGAGCACATGCTGAGGAAAGATGAAGCAGACATCCATACTAAAAACAGCCTTCACACCAAAAATATTAAACCCATGCAAGCTACATGTGCATGATCTCATGCAAAAATAGCTCTCTGAGACTACAGTAGATAATTGTTTTTTCCTAAACTCAGAGTAAGAGAAATATAAGAAAAAACGAAGAATGAAAGGAACCACTCCCAGTTAAAAGATCAAGAGAATTTCCCGAAAGAACAATGGAACAGACCTCTTCAGTCTGACAAGACACCCAATTCAAAAAGGAGACGGTGAAACTACTGAAAGAATTAAGAATGTCTACTGACAGAATCTCTTGATGAGGGTAAAGGAGGATAGTAAAAAAGCCAGCTTGAAACTAAATATTAAAAAAAAAACAAAACCAAAAACTAAGATCATGGCATCCAGCCTCATTACTTCATGGCAAATAGTAGGGGAAAAGGTAGAGACTGACAGATTTTGTCTTCTTGTGCTCTAAAATCACTGAGGATGGTGACTGCAGCCATGAAATCAGAAAAGGATTGCTTCTTGGCAGGAAAACAATGACAAACTTAGTGTGTTGAAAAGCAGAGACATCACTCTGCCGACAGAGGTCTGTAAAGTCAAGGCCACGGTCTTCCCAATGGTCATGTACCATTGTGAGAGCTGGAACGTAAAGAAGGCAGAGTGCCAAAGAATTGATGCCTTTGAACTGTGGGACTGGAGAAGACTAAGGAGATCAAACCAGTCAATCTTAAAGGAAACTAATCATGAACACTCATTGGAAGGACTGATACTGAAGCTCCAGTATTTTGGTCATCTGATATGAACAGCCAACTCATTGGAAAAGACTCTGATGCTGGGAAAGATTGAGGGAAGAAGGATGAGAGGGCACCAGAGGTTGAGGTGGCTGGACGGCCTCACCAATGCAATGGATGTGAACTTGGGCAAACTCCAGGAGATAAGAGTAAGGGACAGGGAGGCCAGGCATGCTGTAGTCCATGGGGTCGCAGCGTCAGACATGACTGAGCAACTGAACAACAACAACATTGACAGAAATGCAGATTAGTGGTTCAAGATGGCAGAGTAGAAGGCCATGTGCTCATCTCCTGTGGAAGCACCAGAACTGCAGCTAGCTGTTGAACAACCATCAACAGGAGGACACTGGAACCCACCAAAAAAGACCCCACATCCAGAGACACAGAAGAAACTGCAACGAGACTGCAGGATGGGCACAGTCACGACAAAATCAAATCCCGTATCTTCTGGGTGGGCGACCCACAAACTGGAGAACAATAATACCAAAGAAGTTCTCCCACTGTTGTGAAGGTTCTTAGTTCCAGGCTGCCCAGCCTGGGGATCCAACAAGAGGATTGGAAATCCCCAAGGAGTCTGACTTTGAAGGTCAGTGGAATTTAATTACAGGACTTCCACATGACTGGGGGAAATTGACTCCTCTCTTGAAGCACACAAACAAAACCTTGCATGCACCAAGACCCAGGGGAAAGGAGCAGTGACCCCACCGGAGACGGAACCAGACTTACCTGCTGGTGTTGGGGAGGCATGGATCAACAGTGGCCACCATGGGGACAGGGGCACTGTCAGCAGCAGTCCTGCAAGAGAGCCCTTGACATAAGTCCTCTTAGAGATTGCCACTAACCCTACCATCAAGTTCACAGACCACAGGGCTGGGTCGTCTCAGGCCAGATAACTAACAGAAAGACAGCACAACCCCATTCATCAGCAGACAACTCGATTAAAGCTTTACTGAGCACAGCCTTGCCTACTGGAGCAAGACCCAGTTTTTCCCACCACCAGTTCCTACCATCAGGAGGTTCACACAAGCCTTTTAACCTCCTCCATCAGCGAGCAGACAGAAGAAGCAAGAATAACAACAATCCCACAGTGGCTAGAACAAAAACCACATTACAGAAAGAAAGTTATGTCCCAGATGAAGGAACAAGATAGAAGCCCAGAAAGACAACTAAATGAAGTGGAGATAGGCAACATTCCAGAAAAAAATTCAGAATAATGATAGTGAAGATGATCCAGGATCTGAGGAAAACAATGGAGAAGATGTGAGAAATGTTTACCAAAGACCTAGAAGAGCTAGAGAAAAAAAAATGACAAGTAACAGACTAGAAGGAATCAATGGGGAGAGAAGACCTGGGGGACAGAATGGTGGAAATCACTGCTGCAAAACAGAATATAGAAAAAAGAATGAAAAAAAAATGAAGACAGCCTAAGAGATCTCTGAGACAACATTAAATGCACCAACATTTTCATTATAGGTGTCCCAGAAAGAGAAGAGAAAGGGAAAGGACCAGAGAAAATATTTGAAGAGATACTTGCTCAAAACTTCCCTAACGTGGGAAAGAAAATAGTCAACCGAGTCCAGAAAGCACAGAGAGTCCCAAGCAGGATAAATCCATGGAGGAACCTGCTGAGACACATAGTAATCAAACTGGCAAAAATTAGACAAGGATAAAATATTAAAATCAACAAGGGAAAAATGACAAACAGCATCCAAGGGAACACCTATAGGTTATCAGCTGATTTCTCAACAGAAACTCTACAAGCCAGAAGGGAATGGCATGATATATTTAATATGATGAAAGAGAAGAATCTACAACCAAGAATAATCAGCAAGACTCTCATTCAAATTTGACAGAGAAATCAAAAGCTCTATAGATAAGCAAAAGTTAAGAAAATTCAGCACCACCAAAACAATCAAGTTCCTTTTGCCAAGGAACTTCTCTAAGCAGGAAACACAAGAGAAGGAAAAGACCTCCACAAAATAAACCTGAAACAATTAAGAAAATGGTATTACAATCATACATATTGATAATTACCTGAAATGTAAATGGATTAAATGCACAAATCAAAGAACATAAGACTGGATGGGCAGATGAAAACATGTGCATGTATGCACTTTCACGTACAACATCACTCTACTTAACCCCCCAAGTTGTATGTAATTAGTTTATATTGTTTGGTTCATCATGTTTCCTTTATGGCTTGCAATTGAACGGTCTTATTTTTTGTCTGGCTATTGATAAAACTGATAAATGTCTTCTATTATTCTAATTTTTGCTTAATACAATAATTATATCATAATTTGGGAGGACAAAGCAAGAACAATGTGCATTTGCCAAGATGAAACCTGAGCTGAAGGCAATGAATAGCAGAATGTAGAAGAAAGAATAAGGGATCTGGAAAATAAATAATGGAAATCACTCAATAAGAATAGCAGTTCAGTTCAATTCAGTTGCTCAGTTGTGTCTGACCCTTTGCGACCCCATGAACAGCAGTGCGCCAGGCCTCCCTGTCCATCACCAACTCCCAGAGTCTACCCAAACTCATGTCCTTTGAGTCAGTGATGCCATCCAACCACCTCATCCTCTGTCGTCCCCTTCTCCTTGGGCCCTCAATCTTTCCCAGCATCAATTCAGTTCAGTTTAGTCACTCAGTGATGTCCGACTCTTTGTGACCCCATGAGCTGCAGCATGCAGGCCTCTCTGTCCATCACCAACTCCCGGAGTCCACTCAAACCCATGTCCATCTAGTTGATGATGCCATCCAACCATCTCATCCTCTGTCATCCCCTTCTCCTCCTGCCCTCAATCTTTCCCAGCATCAGGGTCTTTTCCAATGAGAGATCTTCACATCAGGTGGCCAAAGTATTGGAGTCTCAGCTTCAACATCAGTCCTTCCAATGAACACCCAGGACTGATCTCCTTTAGGATGGACTGGTTGGATCTCCTTGCAGTCCAAGGGACTCTCAAGACTCTTCTCCAACACCACAGTTCAAAAGCATCAATTCTTCGGCACTCAGCTTTCATTATAGTCCAACTCTCACAGCCATACATGGCTACGGGAAAAACCATAGCCTTGACTAGATGGACCTTTGTGGGCAAAGTAATGTCTCTGCTTTTTAATATGCTCTCTAGGTTGGTCATAACTTTCCTTCCAAGGAGTAAGCGTCTTTTAATTTCATGGCTGCAGTCACCATCTGCAGTGATTTTGGAGCCCCCTCAAAATAAAGTCAGCCACCGTTTCCACTGTTTCTCCATCTATTTGCCATGAAGTGATGGGACCGGATGCTATGATCTTAGTTTTCTGAATGTTGAGCTTTAAGCCATTTTTTTCCCTCTCCTCTTTCACTTTCATCAAGAAGCCCTTTAGTTCTTCTTCACCTTCTGCCATAAGGGTGGTATCATCTGCATATCTGAGGTTATTGATATTTCTCCTAGAACATAAGACTGGATGGGCAGATGAAAACATGTGCATGTATGCACTTTCACGTACAACATCACTCTACTTAACCCCCCAAGTTGTATGTAATTAGTTTATATTGTTTGGTTCATCATGTTTCCTTTATGGCTTGCAATTGAACGGTCTTATTTTTTGTCTGGCTATTGATAAAACTGATAAATGTCTTCTATTATTCTAATTTTTGCTTAATACAATAATTATATCATAATTTGGGAGGACAAAGCAAGAACAATGTGCATTTGCCAAGATGAAACCTGAGCTGAAGGCAATGAATAGCAGAATGTAGAAGAAAGAATAAGGGATCTGGAAAATAAATAATGGAAATCACTCAATAAGAACAGCAGTTCAGTTCAATTCAGTTGCTCAGTTGTGTCTGACCCTTTGCGACCCCATGAACAGCAGTGCGCCAGGCCTCCCTGTCCATCACCAACTCCCAGAGTCTACCCAAACTCATGTCCTTTGAGTCAGTGATGCCATCCAACCACCTCATCCTCTGTCGTCCCCTTCTCCTTGGGCCCTCAATCTTTCCCAGCATCAATTCAGTTCAGTTTAGTCACTCAGTGATGTCCGACTCTTTGTGACCCCATGAGCTGCAGCATGCAGGCCTCCCTGTCCATCACCAACTCCCGGAGTCCACTCAAACCCATGTCCATCTAGTTGATGATGCCATCCAACCATCTCATCCTCTGTCATCCCCTTCTCCTCCTGCCCTCAATCTTTCCCAGCATCAGGGTCTTTTCCAATGAGAGATCTTCACATCAGGTGGCCAAAGTATTGGAGTCTCAGCTTCAACATCAGTCCTTCCAATGAACACCCAGGACTGATCTCCTTTAGGATGGACTGGTTGGATCTCCTTGCAGTCCAAGGGACTCTCAAGACTCTTCTCCAGCACCACAGTTCAAAAGCATCAATTCTTCGGCACTCAGCTTTCATTATAGTCCAACTCTCACAGCCATACATGGCTACGGGAAAAACCATAGCCTTGACTAGATGGACCTTTGTGGGCAAAGTAATGTCTCTGCTTTTTAATATGCTCTCTAGGTTGGTCATAACTTTCCTTCCAAGGAGTAAGCGTCTTTTAATTTCATGGCTGCAGTCACCATCTGCAGTGATTTTGGAGCCCCCTCAAAATAAAGTCAGCCACCGTTTCCACTGTTTCTCCATCTATTTGCCATGAAGTGATGGGACCGGATGCTATGATCTTAGTTTTCTGAATGTTGAGCTTTAAGCCAACTTTTTCACTCTCCTTTTTCACTTTCATCAAGAGGCTTTTTAGTTCTTCTTCAGACAGAAAGCCAAATTTTAAACGAATGAAAACAATGTAAAAGACGTATGCCAATCTATACATAATAGGGATTCCAGAAGGAGAAGAAAGAGGAAAGGGGATAAAAAATGCACTTGAAGAAATTATGGCTGAAAATTCTAAACCTTAAGAAGGAAACAGATATCTAGGTACAGGAAGCACAGAGGGTCCCAAACAAGATGAACTCAAATAGACCTACACCAAGACACATTACAATGGAAATGGCAAAAGTTAAAGAGAACTCTAAAGGCAGCCAGAGACAAACAGTTAATTACAAGGGAACTCCCATAAAGCTATCAACTGATTCACAAACAGATATGATACAAGCAAGAAGGGAGTGTCAAGACATATTCAAAGTCGTAAAAGGAAGAATCTACAACCTAGGATATTCTATCCAACAAGATTATAATTTAGAATAGAAGAAGAGATAAAGAACTTCTCAGACAAGCAAAAAATAAAAGAACACAACAGCACTACTAAATCTATCCTGACAGAAATATTGAAAGGTCTTCTCTAAATAGAAAAGAAGCAAGAAGCTGTAGGAAAGAGAAAACCACAACTGGAATGTAAATCACTTAAATAAGCCAGCAGACAGATTTTTAAATTTTAAAAATCTTGTGAAAAGCAATGATTACCACAATGAAAACCAAAATAATAAACATAAAGATGTAAAAGAAGACATCAAAACCATAAAATGTGAGGTAGGAGAGTAAGAAAATGTAGTTTTTTTAAATAAAGAATGTGTTTAAGCCTAAATGACCATCAGTATAATGCAAGCAGATATGGGAAGGCATTAATATACTTGAAAAACAGGGCAACCACAAGTCAGAAACATACAACAAACTCATAAAAATGAAAGTGAACACAAGCATAAAATAAAAAGAAGTCATCAAACCACCAGAGAAAAAACAAAAAGAAAGAAATTAAATGCAGAATCAACAAGAAAACAAGGTTTAAAAAGGCAATAAATATATATTTATCAATTGTTATCAAAATGTCAATGGACCAAATACTCTAATTGAAAAACATAGAGTGGCAGATTGAATAATAAGAGCCTACAGTATACTGTCTACAAGAGGCCCACTTCAGGGGAACATACATACATACATTGAACATTGAGAGGATGGAAAAACGTTTCATGTGGACAAAAAGGATAAAAGAGTGGGGGTTGGAGCAGTTGTATTAGACAAAACAGACTTTGAAACAAAGGCCACAAAGAAAAAGGACACTATACAATGATAAAAGGATCGATATAAGAAGAGGATATTATAGTTGTCAACATATATGCAACCCAATATAGGAGCACTCAAATGTATGAAACATACTAGCAGACATAAAAGGAGAAACTGGCGGGCATACAATAACAGCAGAAGAATTTAACACCCACTCTGACGTCAGTGGACAGATCTTCTAGACAGAAAGACAATAAGGCAAAAGAGATCCTAAATGATACAACAGTTAGACTTAACTGATAATTTCAGGACATTATATCCAAAAACCCAGAAAATACATTCTTTTCAAGTATACATGGAACATCCCCTGGGATAGACCACATACTAGGGCAGAAACAAATCTCAATAAATTTAAGAATACAGAAATCATTTCAAGCATCTTTTCTGACAATAGCATGAAATTAGAAGTCAATCACAGAGAAAGAAAATGATAAAAAACTGATTACATGGAGACTAAATGACATGATATTGATGAAACCAATGAGTCAACAATGAAATCTAAGAGCAATTGAAAAAAAAAACTTGAAACTAATGACAATGAAAACACAACCATACAAAATCTATGAGATGCAGCAAAAGCAGTTCTCAGAGAGAAGTTCATAGTGATACAGGCTTTCCTCAAAAGAGAAAAGAAAAAAGAAAAAGAAAAATCTCAAATAAATAACATAACCTACCACCTGAAATAACTAGAAAAAGAACAACAACAAAAAACCTAAAGGCAACAGAAGAAAGGAAATAGTGAAGATCAGAGAGGAAATGAAATAGAGACTAAAAGAACAATAGAAAAAATCAATAAACCTACCTTAGAAGACAAAAGACTTGTTGTATGCAGAAAACTATAAAACAATCAGGAGAGAAATAAAAGATGACATAGATGGAGAGAGATACTATGGTCTTGAATTAGAAGAATAAATATTGTGAAAATGACTGTACTACCCAAAACAATCTACAGATTCAATGCAATCCCTATCAAATTACTAATGACATTTTTCATAGAACTAGAACAAAAAATTTTACAATTTGTTTGTAAACACAAAAGACTCTGAATAGCCAAAGCCATCTTGAGAAAGAAAGATGGAGTTGGAGGAATCAACCCCCCTGACCTCAGACTATACCACAAAGCTACAGTAATCAAGACAGTATGGCACTGGCACAAAAACAGAAGCACAGTTCAATGGAACAGGACAGAAATCTCAGAGATAAACCTATGCATCTATGGGCACTTTACCTTTGAGCAAGGAGGCAAGAATAATGGAAAAAAGACAGCCTCTTCAATAAGTGGTGCTGGGAAAACTGAACAGCTACATGTAAAAGAATGAAATTAGAACACTTCCTAACACCACACACAAAAATAAACTCAAAATGGATGAAAGACCTAAATGTAAGTCCAGACACTATAAAACTCTTTAGAGGACAACATAGTCAGAACACTCTTTGTCATAAATCACAGTAAGATCTTCTTTGACCCACCTCCAAGAGTAATGGAAATAAAAACAAAAATGAACAAATGGGACCTGCTGCTAAGTCACTTCAGTCGTGTCCGACCCTTAGTGACCCCATTGACTGCAGCCTACCAGGCTCCTCCACCCATGGGATTTTCCAAGCAAGAGTACTGGAGTGGGGTGCCATTGCCTCCTCCTAAATGGGACCTAATTAAACTTGAAAGCTTTTGCACAACAAAGGACCTTAAACAAAATGAAAAGACAACCCTCAGAATGAAAGAAAATAATTGCAAATGAAGCAACTGACAAAGGTGTAATCTCCAAAATATACAAGCAGTTCATGCAGCTCAATATCAGAAAAACAACCCAATCAAAATTGGGTAGAAATACCTTCAAAGAAGACATACATACAGATGGCCAACAAACACATGAAAAGATGCTCAACATTGCTCGTTATTCAGTTCAATTCAGTCGCTCAGTCATGCCCGACTCTTTGTGATCCCATGAATCGCAGCACACCAGGCCTCCCTGTCCAGCACCAACTCCCGGAATTCACTCAGACTCACGTCCGTTAAGTCAGTGCTCATTATTAGAGAATTGCAAATTAAAACCACAATGAGCTATCACACCTCACATGGATTAAAATGGTCATTATCAAAAAAATCTACAGACTAAGTACTGGAGAGGATGTGAAGAAAAGGGAACCCTTTCACTGTTGGTGAGAGAGTAAATTGATACAGCCACTATGGAGAACAGTATGGAGATTCCTTAAGAAACTAGGAATAAAATTACCATATGATCCAGTAATCCCATTACTGGGCATATACCCTGAGAAAACCATAATTGAAAAAGACACATGTACCCCAATGTTTACTGCAGCACTATTTACAACAGCTCTGGAGGAGGAAATGGCAACCTACTCCAGTATTCTTGCCTGGAGAATCCCATGGACAGGGGAGCCTGGCAGTCCATGGGGTCACAAAGAGTTGGACACAACCTAGCAACTATACAGACTTACAACAGCCAGCACATGGAAGCAACCTAGATGTCTATCAACAGATGAACAAATAAAGATATATGTGGTACATATATAAAATGGAATATTACTTGACCTTAATAAAAAGGAATGAAACTGGGTCATTTGTAGTGATGTGGGTGAACCTAGAGTCTGTCACACAGAGTGAATTAAGTCAGAAAGAGAAAAACAAATTTTGTATATTAATACACATACATGTAATCTAGAAAAATGGTGCCGAGGAACTTATTTGCAGGGCAGAAATGGAGATACAGATGTAGAGAATGGACTTGTGGACACAACGGGGAAAACAGGGTGGGCTGAATTGAAAGAGCTGAAAGGGTTGCACTGACATATACGAATACTACCAGAGACAGCTAGTGGAGGGCTGCTGTGTAACACAGGGAGCTCAGCTCAGCCCTCTGTGAGGACCTAGACAGGTGGGTGGGAGGGAGGATCCAGAGGGAAGGGCTATATGTATACATACAGCTGATTTATGTTGTTGTACAGCAGAAACTAATGCAATGTTGTAGAGCGATTATCCTCCAACTAAAAACAACTTTTAAAAATAAAATCTTTTGTCAAGTCACATCTGGAAAACCAAAAACTGAAATAAAACTAAAACAAAATCTTTGTCAAAGAAAAAAACCAAAATAATAAAATAGAACAGGGAGACCTAGTTGATGTTTTATATCCAAAAAATCAAGAGTCACACTCTTTTCAAGTGCACGTGAAACACACTTTAGATTGATCGTATATTAGAGCAGAAATAAGGTTCTACAAACCTAGAGAACAGAAATTGTTTCAAGTATCTTTTCTGGCCATGATGGCATGAAGCTATTAATAGACATCAACTACAGAAAAGGAATGAGGGGGAAAACTGATTACATAGAGACTAAACAATATGCTACTAAAAGCCAGTTTGCCAACAGTGCAAACAAAAATGAAATTAAAAAATACCTTGAGACAAATGACCATGAAAACACAGCCATGCAAAATTTATTGGATGAAGCAAACACAGTTCTTAGAGGGAAGTTCATACAGGCCTTCCTCAAAAAACAGACAATTTTCAAATAACTTAACCCTACTACCTAATTAGAAACAGAAGAACAAATAAGATCCAAAGTCAGCAGAATGAAGGATAAAGATCAGAGATGAAACAAATAACATATAGATTTTAAAAAATAGAAACAAGTCAATAAAACCAACAGCTGGTTCTTTGAAATGGTAAACCAAGTTGATAAACCTCTGGCCAGGCTCACCAAGAAGAAGAGAGAAAACACCCAATTAAACAAAATAAGAAATTAAAAGGGGGAAATAACAACTGATATCACAGAAATACAAAAACTATAAGAGAATACTGTGAATAATCATACGCAAAAAAACTAGATGACATAGAATAAATGGAAAAGTTTCTAGAAACATACAGTCCATCCAAAATGGAACCCAGAAGAAATAATTTGAACAGACTGATCTCTAGAAGTGAAATCGAATCTGTGAAAAAAGAAAAAGACTTCTTACAAACATAAGTCCAGGACCAGATGACTTCACAACTACTAAACAAAGAATAACTTATATTTATCCTCAAACTTTTCCAAAAGATTGAAGAGGAACAAAAGCATTCTATGAAGCCATCTTCACCCTCACACCAAAACCAGACAAAGACACCACCAAAAAAAGAAAATTACAGGCCAGTATCTTTGATGAATATGGATGCAAAAAGTCTCACAAAGTATCAGCAAACCAAATCTAATAACACAGAAGGATCATACACCACTGCCAAATTGGATTCATCCTAGAGTCACAAGGATGGTTCAACATATGCAAAACAATCAATGTGATAGATTACAATAAAAGAAAAGACCAAAACCACATGATCATCTCAACAGATTCAGAAAAATATTTGATAAATTCAACCCCATGCATGATAAAAATTCTAACAAAGTGGATATAGAGGGTACGTATCTCAACATTAAAAAAAAAAACTACTTATGAGAAACTGACAGTCAGTAGAATAGTCAATGGTGAAAAATGGAAAGCCTTCCCAGCTAAAATCTGGAACAAGACATTCTCACTATTTCTTTTCAACACAGTATTGGAGGGCCTAGCCATAGACAAGGAAAAGAAATAATAAGTAAGAGGTAAAATTGTCATTGTATGCAAATGATATGATATTATATATAGAAAACCCTAAAAACTCTACACAAAAGCTACTAGAACTGATAAACTGCAGATGGTGACTGCAGCCATGAAATGAAAAGATGCTTGCTCTTTGGAAGAAAAGCTATGAAAAACCTAAACAGGGTATTAAAAAGAAGAGACATCACTTTGCCTACAAAGGTCTATTTAGACCAAGCTATGGTTTTTCCAGTAATCGTGTATGGATGTGAGAGTTGGGGCATAAAGAAGAAAGGCTGAGCACCAAAGAATTGATTTCAAATTATGGTGCTGGAGAAGACTCTTGAGAGTCTCTTGGACTGCAAGGAGATCAAATCAGTCAATCCTAAAATAAATCAACCCTGGATATTCATTGGAAGGACTGACGCTGAAGCTGAAGTTCCAATACTTTGGCTACCTGATGTGAAGAACTGACTCATTGGAAAAGCCCCTGATGCTGGGAAAGATAGAGGGCAGGAGGAGAAGGGGATGACCAAGGATGAGATGGTTGGATGGCATCAGCGACTCAATGGACATGAGTTTGGGTGAACACTGGGAGTTGGTTACCTAAATCAATAGATTTACTTTGATCCCTATCAAATTACCTGTGACATTTTTCACAGAACTAAAACAATCCAAAAACTTATATGGAGCCATGCAAGACCCAGAATTGCCACAGAAATCTTAAGGAAAAAGAACAAAGCAGGAGGCATAATTCTCCCAGACTTTAGATAATACTGCTACAGTAAGCAAATCACATGGTATTGCCACAAAAACAGACCTAAGGGTAAGTGGAATAGAATGAGAACCCAGAAATAAACCCACACATCTAAGTCCAATTACTCTTCAACAAAGGAGGAAGAATATACAATGTGGAAATGATGATCTGTTCAGCAAGTGGTATTGGGAAAGCTGCATAGTCACACATGTAAATCAGTGAAGTTAGAGCACACCCTCCCAACATACACAAAAATAAATTCAACTGGATAAGCTTAAATATAAGACATGACACTATAAAACTCCTAGAAGAGAACATAGCAATATAGTCTCTGTTTTAATCATACTGGTTTTCCTAGGTGAATCTTCCAAGGCAATACAAATAAAAGCAAAAATGGGACTTCCCTGGTGGCACAGTGTATAAAAGTCTGCTTGACAATGCAGGGCACATGGGTTTGACTCCTGGTCTGGGAAGATTCTGCACGCCATGGGCGACTAAGCCCACGCACCACAGCTACTAAACCCGTGGGCCTAAAGCCTGTGCTGTGCAACAAGAGAAGCCGCTGCAGTGAGAAGCCTGCGCACCCCCTTGCGGCAACAAGAGAAAGCTGGCGCAAAGCAACAAAGACCCAGAGAAACCAAAAATACAGAAATAAATAAAAAGCAAAAATGAATGGGGCATAATCAAACCTAGAAACCTCTGTACAGCAAAGGAACCATACACGACATAAAAAGACAACGTAAAGATTGGGAGAAAATATTTGTAAATGATGTTACCGACAAGGGCTTAATTTCCAAAATATACAAATACCTCAAACGATTCAACAACAACAAAAAATCTCCCAGTTGAAAAGTGGGCAGAAGACCAAGACATTTCTCCAATGACATACAGATGGCCAACAGGCACATGAAAAAGATGCTCAATATCTCTAATTATTAGAGAAATGCAAATCAAAACTACAATGAGGTGCTGCCTCACACCAGTCCAAATGGCTATCATCAAAAACCTACAAATAACAAATGCTCCAGTATTTGAGAAAAAGGAACTTTCTAAATACTGGTGGGAATGTAAGTTGGTTCAGCCATTATGGAAAACAGTATGGAAGTTCCTTTAAAAGCTAAAAACAGAGTTGCCATATGATCCAGCAATCCCAACTCTAGGCATATATCCAGACAAAACTATAATTTAAAAAGACACCTTCACCCCAGTGTTCACTGCCGCACTATTTACAATAGCCAGGAGAAAGCAATCTAAAAGTCCATCAACAGTTGACTGGATAAAGAAGATGTGGTACACATACCCAATGGAATTCTATACAACCATAGAAAGAATGAAATAATGCCATTTGCAGCAACAGGGATGAATTATTGTACTAAGGGATTAACATACTATGTGAATAAATCAGAAAGACAAATATCACATGATATCACTTACATGTGGAATCTAAAATATGACACAAATGAACTTATCTACATAACAGAAATAGACTCACAGACATAGAGAACAGACTTGTGGTTGCCAAGGGGGAGGAAGGTGGGGAGGGAAGGATTGCAAGTTTGGGATTAGTAAATGCAAACTATTATATACAGGATGGATGCAAAAGAGGGGCCTACTGCATAGCACAGGGAACTATATCCAATATCCTATGGTAAATCAAAATGGAAAAAAATTACCCAAAATATGCATAACGGAATCAGCCATGAAATTAAAAGATGCTCCTTGGAAGAAAAGCTATGGCCAACCTAGACAGCATATTAAAAAGCAAAGATGTTACTTTGCCAACAAAGGTCCATGTAGTCAAAGCTATGGTTTTTCCAGTGGTCATGTATGGATGTGAAAGTTGTACCATAAAGAAAGCTGAGCGCTAAAGAATTGATGCTTTTGAACTGTGGTGTTGGAGAAGACTCCTGAGAGTCATTGGACTGCAAGGAGATCCAACCAGTCCATCCTAAAGGAAATCAGTCCCCAATATTCATTGGAAGGACTGATGTTGAAGCTGAAACTCCAATATTTTTGCTACCTGATGTGAAGAACTGACTCATTTGAAAAGACCCTGATGCTGGGAAAGACTGAAGGTAGGAGGAGAAGGGGACGACAGATGAGATGGTTGGATGGCATCACCGACTCAATGGACATAAGTTTGAGCAAGCTCTGGGAGTTGGTGATGGACAAGGAAGTGTGGCGTGCTGCAGGCCATGGGGTCACAAAGAGTCGGACACGACTGAGCGACTGAACTGATAACTGAATCAGCTGGCTGTACAGCAGAAACTAACCCAAAATTCTGAGTCAAATATACAAGTATCAACTCAAGAGAGAAATACCTTGGTTTGGACTTCCAAAGTCCCTCCAAAGAGATAATGAGTTCCCTTTTATAGCCAAAATCATACAAGGACTCACATTAGCTGTAGGGACAGACTACAAGGTGTTCACTTCTTGGCACCCGCAGTCTTTAGGGAAGGTAGAGAAAATGAACCACACTTTAAAGAAAACCTGAGCAAAGCTTTACCAAGAGACTCATGAGCCCTGGACCAACTTGCTTCCTATTGTACTCCTCAGGGTCTGTGCAGTACCCAAGAATGGGCTGAGGCTTAGCCCAGCTGAAATGACCTATCGTAGGCCTTTTCTTACTACTGACATTCCGCTGGATGAGGAACTGATCAGATCCTGAGATATATTATTAATCTAGGACAAGTTTGGAAGGCAATCCAGGACTATGCCCACAGGACACTGCCACCTCCCACTAAAAAATAGAGGAAGGAGCAGTTCCTACACAAATAAACCCTGGGAGCCAGTCTTAAAACCTGGAAAGAGGGGTCCCCTTGAAGACCAACTACTGCTAAAATGGAAGGGCCCCTGGAAAGGGATTTTAGTCACCTCCACTACTGTTAAACTGAAAGGGACATCCAGTTGGGTACATCTGTCCAGACTAAAGCTTTTACCTCCAAAACCTCTGTAGGTCACAAGAAAAGAGCAATAAACCCATGAGGCAGTGGAAGAGCTGAGATACCTACCCAAAAGACAGGCACCGTTGACAGGTAAGTAAAATGATATGGTGGGCTGGATATCTGTGTGCCATTCTTGTTGTTGCAAGTCTTGCTTGTGGTCTACTGGTTTGCTCAGCCACCCCTGCCAGGGAATAGCTCCTTTGTCTGTGCTGGATTTAAGGGAAATACTCCACCACACTCTTACTGCCTGCCTGCCTTACTACTCCATATAACTAGGGGACAATGGCAAGAAAATTCACTACCAGCAGTTCCAGAATATGTGCAGGTGAGCTCTGAAAAGAAAGCTAGCTATGTCATCAACATCTTAGCTGGCTACTGGCCCTCCTCCTGTATTTCCCCTGAACCTGCTGGTTCCAATGGTGATTAACGATCTAACGCAGGGCCAGTGGCCACCCCCTTTACCTCTGTGAGTCACACACGCATTTTCCAGGAGGCTATTCCAATGCTTTAGACTGACTCACCCCACAAATGGACCCAAAGTGCAGGTTACGCTATGTTCAACTGTACAAATGGCACAGAACCTCCCAAAGGCATAATCACACCAGATACTTGCCTCTTATATAGGGACAAACTGTACCCATAACCATACCCCCTGATGCCCTCTTTCAAACTATGGCCCTGTTCCCCTCAACAACATGGAAGGGGAGTGAGTGGTGGGAAGATCCTATCACCTGGTCAAGCATTCGACCCACCTGTGAGATTCTAGGCAAAGAGTGATATGACCTCTTGTGTGCAAGCCTCGGATGATGCCAGCAGGATCATACATGAGCATCTTGTTAGAAATGGTGTAGAGCTTTATATGTTTAATTATGAATGGCATGGTCTGTTCCCTCATTGTTCAAACACTAGCAACTGCTATGTCCTTCAAGGACTGTCTACTCTTAATAACTGTGAGACAGACATTCAGATCAGCACCCCTGAAGGGTTTGTTTGTTTTCCTCCGTGGACACCCAAACCATCCTATGTTGTGGAATTATGGCCAGGCCCTGTCCTTTTCCACCCAAGTTATGACCTGTAAGTGCACCAATAACATCCATTTCATAGGAGAGTGCCCTCTAGGGAGATAGGAGTAAGAGGAATCTTGGTCCATAACAGGAGCACTCCAGCTCACCACCAAATTAGGGAGCACTATGGAGAAGGCAATGGCACCCCACTCCAGTACTCTTGCCTGGAAAATCCCATGGACGGAGGAGCCTGGTAGGTTGCAGTCCATGGGGTCGCTGAGAGTTGGACACGACTGAGTGACTTCACTTTCACTTTTCACTTTCATGCATTGGAGAAGGAAATGGCAACCCACTCCAGTGTTCTTGCCTGGAGAATCCCAGGGATGGGGGAACCTGGTGGGCTGCCATCTCTGGAGTCGCACAGAGTCAGACACAACTGAAGGGACTTAGCAGCAGCAGCAGGAATAACCTTGGAAGGGGCAGGACTGGCTATAGGACCAGCAGCTCCATGGGAAGGCTTTGCCTATCACAAAGCAATGCTGAGAAATCTCTACAGACAGCCTGATTCTATGATGGAACAGACAGGGCAAGCCTTCATGGGACTTAAGACCACCTTGTTTCTTTAGCTAATGTAGCTCTTGACAATCGTCTAGCTCTTGATTACCATCTGGCAGAACAAGGTGGAGTTTGTGTGATAACCAACACTTCCTGCGGTACTGGGAGCAGTGCAATGGACAGACAGAAGTTAATGTGAAGGAGATACACACCTAGGCAGAGTGGCTTCAGTTTTGTCAGAGGTGACATCGCCTCCACTGTCTTGGACACAGTTAAGAAAGTCCTCCCCAAAGTAACCTGGTTCCTTCCCTGTCTAGGCCCTTTAATGGCTATTATTGGTCTTCTGCTTTTCGGCCCTTGTCTGTTTAGCCTTTTGGTTCAATATGTGTCTTCTAGGGTCCAGCAGTTTCAAGTGAGGCTCATGATGGCTCAAGGAGTTCAGCTCATTCCAGCAGAGGGTGGCCCAGATCTTGACAGGTCCTTGCCTCAAATATGCAGATGACACCACCCTTATGGCAGAAAGTGAAGAAGAACTAAAGAGCCTCTTGAAGAAAGTGAGAGAGTGAAAAAGTTGGCTTAAAGCTCAACATTCAGAAAGCGAAGATCATGGCATCTGGTCCCATCACTTCATGGGAAAGAAATGGGGAAACAGTGTCAGACTTTATTTTTAGGGGCTCCAAAATCACTGCAGATGGTGGTTGCAGCCAGGAAATTAAAAGACACTCCTTGGAAGGAAAGTTATGACCAACCTAGACAGCATATTAAAAACCAGAGACACTACTTTGTCAACAAAGGTCCATCTAGTCCAGGCTATGGTTTTTCCAGTAGTCTTGTATGGATGTGAGAGTTGGACTATAAAGAAAGCTGAGCACCGAAGAATTGATGCTTTTGAATTGTGGTGTTGGAGAAGACTCTTGAGAGTCCCTTGGACTGCAAGGAGATCTAACCAGTCCATTCTAAAGGGGATCAGTCCAGGGTGTTCATTGGAATGACTGATGTTGAAGCTGAAACTCTAATACTTTGGCTACCTGATGTGAAGAGCTGACTCATTTGAAAAGACCCTGATGCTGGGAAAGACTGAGGGCAAGAGAAGGGGACGACAGAGGATGAGATGGTTGGATGGCATCACCAACTCAATGGACATGAGTTTGTGTGAACTCTGTTAGTTGGTGATGGACAGGGAGGCCTTGTGTGCTGCGGTTCATGGGGTCGCAAAGAGTTGGACACAACTGAGCGAGTGAACTGAACTGAGACTGTCAGTGAGGGACTTCTACACCCCTGTGGTAGGGTAGGGTCTGCGGCCCCTGTCCAGCAGGAAGAAGTGTAGAAGAGACTTTTGCCCCCTTACTCCTTAAAAATAAGGGTGCAGAATCCCTCAGAGGAGAATGTCATGGGCTGGGACACAAATCCTGGGGCCCTTTGTTGCAGTACTTGCAACTGGACAAATGTCTGCTTGAGCTGTGCTGTGCTTGGTCTCTCAGTCATGTCCAACTCTTTTTGACCCCATGAACTTTAGGCTGCCAGGCTCCTTTGTCCTTGGGATTCTCCGAGCAAGAATACTGGAGTGGATTGCCATTTTCTTCTCCAGGGGATCTTCCAAACCCAGGGATTGAACCCAGGTTTCCTGCATTGCAGGCATGTTCTTTACCATCAGCCACCAGGGAAGCCACATACAAAACACAAAGAAAACTATAAGAGACTGAAAATAACTATGTGCAGGTGCAGTTGGGGCAAATTCTGGACAAGACGCAAAAAGACCAAAAAGCCCAACTGCCATTTCTGAAGAGCTGGGAGCAAAAACAGTTCTGTGCATGCTCCCTGCACGCAGCACCACCAAGGGGGTGGGCAGACCACCCAAGCCATCCCTCTGGCCCAACCCCTGGCTCCGCCTCCATCCTCACCCCTTTAATCAGCTCACTACCCCCATTCAGGGAGTCAGCAAGGGCACCTGTTGCTTATTCTCGCTCCTCACTGCTGCAGCACAAGTCCCAGTAAAGTCTTGCCTGAATTACTCGTCTGGTCTCTTATCAAGAAATTTCTATTGATTGAAGAGTCCAAGAACCTGGCTTGGTAACACTGGTTTCAGATGTACAGCAGACTGATTCAGTCGTACGTAGGATATCTCTATTTCTTATTCAGATTCTTTCCCTTTGTAAGTTATTATAAGATACTGAAGATAGTTCCCCATGCTATTCAGTAGGTCCCTTTTTTTTTTTTAATTTTATATACAGTGTTAGCACACATTAATTCCAAATTCCTGGTTTATCCCTCTTCCACCTTCTCCTTTGGTAACCATAAGTGTGTTTAAGTCTCTGAGTCTATCTCTGTTTTGTAAATAAGTTCATCTGTATCCTTTCCTTAGATTCCACACTTAATTAAGCAAAGTACCTTATTTTAAACCTGTGGTAAAAACATGGAAAGGTAGACTCTGGCTTACCTTCCTCAGTCATCTGTTGGTAGAGCACCTAAGATAGGAGGAGATCTTGCCTATGAAGCTTCTTCATTTTAGCACAGTTGAAAATGTGGCTCCAGGCCAGCTCCTCAGCTCGTCAGGTGGGCCTCCCCATGTCCCTGAGGCTTGGTGGCCAGTTAAGTGCTGCCAGCTGTGTCCTGTTGTGGACGCAGTGGAGTGGGGCTTCCTTAAGGGTTCTGGCAATCGCAGCCCTTTCCACTGGATTGAGCAACTTGCGCTGTGCCAGTTGTGTTCTCTGGTAGGGGCAGATTGCTTTACCTATGCATGCAGATTTCTTTTTCTGCAGAGATGCTTCAGTTGTGTAGGTGTAGGAAAACATTATTCCTTCTTTGATCTTTAATGGTTAAAAGATCTTATTTACCTCAGGTGGGGGGAAGGCACCTCATGTTCCAGGAAATCAGAGCCCCTTGCCATCTGCTTCCATTTCTGCCAGGCTCTTGCGGGCAAAGTCACCAGTGATCTTCATGTAAAACCAGGACACCTTCTACAGTCTTATCCGTGGTATCTTCCTGACTTGGCTCTCTCCTTCCATCCCTGACTGTTCTAGGTCTCATTCCTTTACAAGCTTCTCTCTTGCCCTTTATTGAAGAGGAATATGCAAATAATAAAATATGCAAATAATAAAATACCTTTCTAAAACCCAGATCTGATCATCTTTGCATCCTGGTACTCTGTTTCTGCAGCACAACACTGAGACCTGCCGGCTCCTTCCCTCAGCCGACCTGGGGGCTCCCCTTCCTGCCCTCTGAGCTCCAGCACTCCCTAGTGAAAGCTCGTCCCAGTCCCAGCCCTGCCAACCGCTCTCCTTGACCTTCTCCTAGCCCCTCACGTGTACTCCTGGCATCTCTGCATTTCTTCATTCCTATTGTGCAGCCACAGAAGCCAGTGCCCTTCACCTCTTTCTCTGACCTCACTCAGTTCTTGGCTTAATTGTCTGCTCAACTGAATTAAATAGCTCAAATATGGCGTCAGATGGCCTCCGGGGAGCACTTAATTAAAGTTTCTTTATAAAGGGATGGCTCTTTTAAGACCCAGGGCCAAGATGTAACTGGGAAGTAAGAGCTAAGAGCAATTATCCTAGGAAGTCTGGCAAGAATGTATTTTTCCAAACCCAGATTGGAAGCCTGATGTGTTTTCTGCGGCCAGAGAAACACAGGATGAGGGTGTGGGGGCAGGGCTGTGTGGGGGAGGGGTGTGGGGGCTGCAGACTGCCGCCGACTACCCACCTGCTGTCCCCGTGGCCTTTCCCCCGTGGCCGCGGTGCTGGCGACCAGCCTTCCCATTCTTTCTGGTCCTCTTCTCAGTGCGTCTGCTGGCTCTCCTTCCCCCACCCCATTAGCCCCGTGAGTGTAGAAGTTTTCCGTTTTTACTTTAGTTCTCTCTCCCCCGCCCCCACATTTCCCCGCCTCACCCTCTTTGGGGATACCAGGTGCTTGAGTGCTTTGGTGGTCTTCCTACTGAGGTCTCCCCCTGTTTCAGCCCACTATGTGCAGCCCCTGCCCCGCCATTATGCCCCTGCCTGTTGTGCCTGTTAAGTGACCTACAGGTGATCCAGTGGGCCTCACAAGAAAATTGATGAACTACCTCAGATACGTATGAACTTCATTTACCGTCACAGTGCAATCCATGTTGTTGAAACGCAGCGTTGCGATAAGCTCCTACACAACCCCCGGACTATCCTTGCAAACCTCTTCTCTGTAGGAACCGAGAGTGCAAGCAGCTCCCATGGACACCCTAGCGGCTCCCCTCCTGCCCTCTGATGTCCTCTGAGCTCACACACCGCAAGCTGCCTCCCACCCACAACCACACAGCCACCCGGTGCCTGGGGGTGGGCAGGTGCCCCGGCCTTGGAATCAGACACTCTGGCATTTGAATGTTAGCTCTGTGACTTGGGCACACTGGCTAGATAAGATGGCTATGGAAGCCTCAAGAGGTGGTGGTAAAGATCTATACTTTGCAAAGCACCTCCACCCCCATGCCAAATAATTAATCTTCCAGGAACCTTTTTCTCCTCTGATTTCTGATGACGTTCTACCCATCCTCTCAGGGCCTCTCACCTATAAAGATGCTCCTCCCTTGTAATGGATGTTGCACCCCACTCCATCCCGTGCGGAGCGGCCTCCCAGCTCTTTACTGCATCAGAAGGCTTTCATGGTCCTCTGCTCTGGACATTCTCTCTCCTCAATCTCCATCATACTTTCCTTGGATTCTCCCGTCACCTGCCTTTGCTGCGCCCCTCTTTCCCTCTGGGGCAGGGGCAGATCTCCCTTGCTTCCTTAGGGTACCTGGTCAGTGCCTTCAACACCAGAAGCCCCATCAGGCCTTTGCCTTTGAAAAATGTTGATTGCTCCGTCATGTTCAACTCTTTGTGACCCTGTGAACTGTAGCCCTCCAGGCTCCTCTATCCATGGACTTCTCCAGGCAAGAATACTGGAGTGGGTTGCCAGTCCCTTCTCCAGGGAATCTTTCCAACCCAGGGATCAAACCCGGGTCTCCTGCAGTGCAGGCAGATTCTTTACCATCTGAGCCACCTTCTTAAGGGGACACCAGGGCCCCTTTATGCAAAATTGATTGAAATTGTGACAAGAAGCCATGGAGTCTATTTCCCAGTTAACTTTCATAAATATTTTCTGGTACTCTTTCTATTTTGTGAGATAAAGTATATGTATATACTAAATAGGTAACTCACTCAATGGTGACCAGAAAGCAGTCCTAAAAGGTGAAGCTTCTGGGGATTCCTTGGTTGTCCAGTGGTTAGGACTCCACTCTCACTGCTGAGGATCTAGGTTCCACCTCTGGTCCTATCCCTGCAAGCTGTGCATTGTGGACAAAAAGGAAAGAAATTTCCAAGTCCTTTTTGAAATCCATGTCTGCAGGGCAAGAGCAAATCAGCCAAGATGGCGGTGGTCAGGGTCTCTCGCTCCATAGCTCTCATTATCACCTTACATTTTATAAATACACAGTTTTGAGATCACTTACAGCACTGCGCTTGTGCATCAGAATGTACCCACTTGGCCACGGGCCACTTCTGTTCTGTAAATATGTTTAAGCCCCACCAGGAAAGCCGTTGAGGCTGCGTTGAGACTGCACTATGGCTGCGTTATGGCTGTGTCCACTGGGCCAGCCACAAGAGAGTACAGCAGGTCTGCTGCGGCTACCATTGCTGTGCCAGTCACAGGAGAATAAACATGTCTGCAATTCCTATGACTCCTCTTTGAGTTTTCTTTCAGCTTCCCTGATTGTGCCTTGCCTGGCTTTGGTGAAGAGTGTGAACAGCGAGACAGTGTGTAATGTACACATCTAACCCCAAGAGTAAACTAGCAGAGTGCCTGCACACACACCAGGTGTGCAAGACAGAGTATGTGAAACTCACAGTTTGTGTCCGCCTGGACTTACAGTAGTTATCTGTGGGTGGGGCATCTTTATTGCTTTATATATTAAGTACATAGACTTTGTAGGTATCTGATCTAGAGGGAAGGACAGCTTGCCCTTCTATTCTTTGACTGCAGGGAAGGCTCTAGCTGCTTCCCTAACGCTTCACCCATGTGGGTCCAGAATTTAATCCTAGCTGAGCAGCTGGGCCGGGGCACCAGAGCATGCTGGTTACTGAAAGCATGTCTCTAGGTGGTGGTGCTGAGGATGTTGTCGTTCAGTCACTAAGTCGTGTCCACCTCTTTGCCACTTCATGGACTGCAGCATGCCAGGTTTCCCTGTACTTCACCATCTTCCAGAATTTACTCAAACTCATGTCCATTGAATTGGTGATGCTGTTTAACCATCCTCTGGTGCCCCTTTCTCCATTTGCCTTCAATTTTTCCCAGCATCAGGGTCTTTTCCAATGAGTCAGCTCGTCACATCAATGGCCAAAGCAGTGGAGCTTCAACTTCCGTATTAGTCTTTCCAATGAATATTCAGGGTTCATTTCCTTTAGGATTGACTGGTTTGATCTCCTTGCTGTGCAAGGGGACTCTCAAGAGTTTACAACACCATAATTCGAAAGCATCAATTCTTTAGTGCTCAGGCTTCTTTATGGTCCAACTCTCACATCCATATATGACTGCTGGAAAAACCATAGCTTTGACTATATGGACCTTTGTCAGCAAAATGATGTCTCTGCTTTTTAATATTCTAGATTTGTCATAGCTTTCCTTCCAGGGAGCCAGCATCTTTTCGTTTTGTAGCTGCAGCCACCATCTGCAATGACTTTGGAGCCCAAGAAAACAAAATCTGTACTGCTTCCACTTTTTTCCCTTCTGTTTGCCATAAAGTGATAGGACCAGATGCCTATCTTTGTTTTTTTTTTTTTTTTCTATCTTTGTTTTTTTGAATGTTGAGTTTTAAGCCAGCTTTTTCACTCTTTTCTTTCACCCTCATCAAGAGGCTCTTTAGTTCCTCTTCAGTATCTACCATTAGAGTGGTATCATCTGCGTGTCTGAGGTTGTTGATATATTTCCTGCAATCTTGATTCCCATTTGTGATTCATCCAGCCTGCCATTTCACATGATGTACTCAGCATATAAGTTAAATCAACAGGATAACAATATACAGCCTTGTCGTACTCTTTTCCCAATTTTGAACCAGTCTATTGTTCTATGTCCAGTTCTAACTGTTGCTTCTTGACCTGCATACAGGTTTCTCAGGAGACATATAAAGTGGTCTAGTACTCCCATCTCTTGAAGAATTTTCCACAGTTTGTTGTGATTCACACAGTCAAAGGCTTTAGCATAGTCATTGAAGCATAAGTAGATGTTTCTCTAGAATTACCTTGCTTTCTCTATGATCCAATGAATGTTGGCAATTTGATCTCTGGTTCCTCTGTCTTTTCTAAATTCAGCTTGTACATCTGGAATTTTTCAATTCACATACTGCTGAAGTCTAGCTTGAAGGATTTTGAGCAAAATCTTGGTAGCATGTGAAGTGAGCACAATTGTACAGTAGTTTGAGCATTCTTTGGCATTGCCTTTCTTTAAAATGAAAATGAAAACTGACCTTGTCCAGTCCTGTGGCCACCACTGAATTTCCCATATTTGCTGGCATATTGAATGTAGCACTTTAACAGAATCATCTTTTAGGATTTGAAATAGCTCAGCTGGAATCCTGTCACCTCCACTAGCTTTGTTCACAGTAATGCTTTCTAAGGCCCACTTGGCTTCATGTTCCAGGATGTCTGGCTCTAGGTGGTGACCCATGGTTATCTGGGTCATTGAGGCCTTTTTTGTACAGTTCTGCTGTACGTTCTTGCCACCTGTTCTTAATATCTTTTGCTTCTGTTAGATCTTTGCCATTTCTGTTGTTTATTGTGCCCATTCTTGCATGAAATGTTCCCTTGATATTGCCAATATTCTTGAAGAGACCTCTAGTCTTTCCCATTCTATTCTTTTCCTCTATTTCTTTGCACTGTTCATTTAAGAAGAACTTTTCTCTCTCCTTGCTATTCTCTGAAATTCTGCATTCAGTTGGGTACATCTTTCCGTTTTTCCCCTGCCTTTCACTTCCCTTGTTTCCTCAGCTCTTGTAAAGCCTCCTCAGACAACCACTTTGCCTTCTTGCATTTCTTTCCTTTGGGTTTGTTTTGGTCACTGACTCCTGTACAATGTTATGCACATCTGTCCATAGTTCTTCAGGCATTCCATCAGACCTAATCCCTCAAATCTATTTATCACCTCCACTGTATAATCATAAGGGATATGATTTAAGTCAAATGTGAATGGCCTAGTGGCTGTCCCTGCTTTCTTCAATTGAAGCCTGGGTTTTGCTCATGATCTGAGCCACAGTCAGCTTCAGGTCTTGTTTGGAGCTTCTCCTGTACAGTAGGGAAAACCACTAGGCCATTCACATATGAATACTTCTGCTTCATTGACTATGCTAAAGTCTTTGACTGGGTGGATCACAGCAAACTGTGGAAAATTCTTCAAGAGATGGGAATACCAGACCACAATACCTGCCTCCTGAGAAACCAGGTCAAGAAGCAAAAGTTAGAACCAGACATGGAACAATGGACTAGTTCCCAATTGGGAAAGGAGTACATCAAAGCAGCATATTGTCACTCTGCTTATTTAACTTATGTGCAGAGTACATAATGTAAAATGCTGGGCTGGATGAAGCACAAGTTGGAATCAAGATTGTTGGGAGAAATATTAATAACCTCAGATATGCAGATGACACCAATCTAATGACAGAAAGTGAAGAGGAACTAAAGAGCCTCTTGATGAAAGTGAAAGAGGAGAGTGAAAAACCTGGCTTAAAACTCAGCATTGAAAAAACAAAGATCATTGCATCTGGTCCCATCACTTCCTGGCAAATAGGTGGGGAAACAGTGGAAACAGAGACAGACTTTATTTTAGGGGGGGGCTCCAAAATCACTGCAGATGGTAACTGCAGCCATGAAATTAAAAGATGCTGGCTCCTTGGAAGAAAAGCTATGGCCAACCTAGATAGCATATTGAAAAGCAGAGACATTACTTTGCTGACAAAAGTTCATCTAGTCAAAACTATGGTTTTTCTAGTAGTCATGTATGGATGTGAGGGTTGGACCATAAGAAAAGCTGAGCACCGAAGAATTGATGCTTTTGAACTGTGGTGTTGGAGAAGACTCTTGAGAGTCCCTTGGACTGCAAGGAGATCAAACCAGTCAATCCTGAATATGCATTGAAAGGACTGATGCTGAAACTAAAGTTCCAACAGTTTGGCCACTTGATGCAAAGAACTGACTCATCTGAAAAGACCCTGATGCTGGGAAAGATTGAAGGCAGGAGAAGGGGATGATAGAGGATGAGATGGCTGGATAGAGTCACTAACTCAATGGACATGAGTTTGAGCAAGCTCCAGGAGTTGTTGATGGACAGGGAGGTCTGGCTTGCTGCAGTCCATGGGGTTGCAAAGTCAGACATGACTGAGCAACTGAACTGAACTGGACTGATAGAGTTTCTCCATCTTTAGCTACAAAGAACATAATCAGTCTGATTTCGGTATTGACTATCTGGTGATGTCCATGTGTAGAGTCATCTCTCCAGTTGGCAAAGCGCATTCGCTATGACTAGCATGTTCTCTTGATAATTCTGTTAGTCTTTGCCCTGCTTTATTTTGTACTCCCAAGGTAAAACTTGCCTGTTACTCCAGATATTTCTTGACTTCCTACTTTCGCATTCCAACCCTCTATGATGAAAAGAACATCTTTTTTTTTTTTTTTTGGTGTTAGCTCTAGAAGGTGTTGTAGATCTTCACAGAACCATTCAGCTTCAGCTTCTTCAGCATCAGTGTTTGGGGCATACAATTGGATTACTGTGATGACGAATGATTTGCCTTGGAAACAAACCGTGGCTGTTCTGTCACTTTTTAGATTGCACCCAAGTACTGTAATTTGGACTGTTGTGTTGACTATGGGGACTACTCCATTTCTTCTAACGGATTCTTACCCACAGTAGTAGATATAAAGGTTATTGGAATTAAGTTCCTATTCCCATCCATTTTAATTCATTGCTTCCTAAGATATTGATGTTCAATTTTGCCATCTCCTGCTTGACCAAATCCAATTTACCTTGATTCATGGACCTAACATTCCAGGTTCCTATGCAATATTGTTATTTATAGCATCAGACTTCACTTTCACCACCAGACACATCCACAACTGAATGTTATTTCTGCTTTGGCCCAGCCATTCATTCTTTCTAGCACTATTAGTAATTGCCCTCTGTTCATCCTCAGTAGCATATTGGACACCTTATGACCTGGGGGGGTGGCTGCTCATCTTTTTGCCTTTTCATATTGTTTATGGGGTTCTCCTAGCAAGAATATTGAAGTTGGTTGCCATTTCCTTCTCCAATGGACCACATTTTGTCTGAACTTTTCACTATGTATGTATGATCTGTCCATCTTGGGTGGCCGTACATGGCATGCCTCATATCTTCATTGAATTCTGCAAGCCCCTTCACCATGAGAAGGCTGTTATCCATGAAGAGAGATACAGAGAATATTTCAGTATATTCCAGAGGCTGTGGGTTTGTAAACACACAGTTCAGCAAACGACTAAACGAGACTGGCTCCATATTACTGTGCAAGATAAGTATGACCTTTGTTTCTGAGCTAAATCAGGGAGAGAGTCATTTTGGTAGAACTTCTGTTTAAGCAAAGGAACTAACTTTTTGTTGTTATTTTTTCCTCTACCCATTTAATAGAAAAACAAGTGCCATTCTTCCTCCACCAAAGAAAGACAATCAAATCAGAAAATGAACATAGTAAGACTGATCTGATCAATTCTGAACTTCCATTGTAACATCTGAAGAAAACAGCATGATGGAATGAGTTAAAGTTTTAATTTTGGAGAGGATATGTACTGATATGAAGAAGGCGATGGCACCCCACTCCAGAACCTGTTGCCTGAAAACTCCCATAGACGGAGGAGCCTGGCAAGCTGCAGTCCATGGGGTTGCCAAGAGTCGGACATGACTGAGCAAATTCACTTTCACTTTTCACTTTCATTCATTGGAGAAGGAAATGGCAACCCACTCCAGTGTTCTTGCCTGGAGAGTCCTGGGGACAGGGGAACCTGGTGGGCTCTCTATGGGGTCACACAGAGTCAGACACGACTGAAGCGACTTAGCAGCAGCAGCATGTACTGATATATACAGATCCTCTGACAATTTTTATAGAATTAGAGCCTTGGGGCATTTTTTGTTCATCAGTTTTAACTGAAGTATAGTTGATTTACAATATTATATTAGTTTCAGGTGTACAACATAGGGTTTCACTATTTTTATAGATTATACTTTATTAAAAGTTATTACAAGATAAAGTCTATCATTACTTGCTATATATATTTGCTCATTTGAAACCTTGGCTTTAATAGACATTTCTTTCAAATGCTCTTATCACAAAATAGGAGGATTTCTTTAAAGTTGAGTCATTTAAAAACATGCCTTTTAACTATTTTATTAGTATAAGTGCAAACTAGAGTCTTTTGCTAAGCCCTGGCACAATCATATGCTATGGTTATATCTCAGAAAATTTGCTGTGTTGTATACTGAATGTTCAATAAATTATAATGAAGTATAAAAAACATGCCTTTTAAGAAAAATCTATACTGTAATATACCTGTGTCCATATTTGCATTTCCAATATTTTTTTAAAATTCCAATGTTTTTTAATTGAAAATTTCATAGACTTTAAAACATATATAAAAATATTTTCTTCATTGTGACTTTTAGTGAGAATTTACCAACAATAGACAGATAATATTTAACATTTGCCATGCAGTTCTGTGGCCATTTATTCTGTTTCAATTGCCAGAAGTCTCTTATATCACGAGTGCTCTTTCTAGGCAGCAAAGTCTCTGAATTACTCCAAGTCTTTTCCCACTAGGAACACCCAGTGCCTTCCTGGACCAACAACGCCAACAAGGACCACTAGAGGTCATTCTTCTGCCTCTGTTTGGGCAGGTGTGCCCCAGATGCTCCCAGATGCACTTGTTTGCGTCCAGTGGCTTCTAAATGTCCGCTAATCGGTATAGCCCAACAGTGAATGCACGTGGGGGTAACAGGGCTCCAGGGACCACAGTGGCCTCTCCTCCTTGGATGGAGGGTGAGAGCCCAGCAGCTCCTGGGTGGGTTAAGGAGAGTCAGTTATGTGACAAGTGTTTACTTGCTTGTGGAAACTCCCAGGCCAGGTGAGTCCTAAAGTGGGTGATGGTAGGGTTCCAAGTTAAACGAAACCAGCCTTGTCTTTAATCAGCGGGCACACTCCTGGTGCTGGGGTGATGAGTGCTGCAGGTGGTCATCTTGGGGGCACAATGGTACTTCAGCCAGCATCCTACTTGCCCCAAGCCCTGGGCTAAGCACTGGGATGGAGAATGGAACCGTGCGCAACTGTGATCTCAGGGAGCTTCCAGGTCACTTGGGGGACAGGAACAGGTCATGCTGTGTTGTCCCAGGTAGTGATGTGCAGCCACATGCATCTGGAGCTATGTAGAATGGTGGAGGGGAGGTAACTCAGTCTGGAAAGGGAAGGAGGACTTCCTGGAGGAGGTGATAATGAGGTGAGTTTTGAAGGATGACAAAGAAGAGAACTAGGCAAAAGAGGACGTTTGTTCAAGACAAAGGAACAATAGGAGCAAAGTCAGGAGGATCAGAGAGCAGCCAACTATGTGCAGGGAACTACTAAAGTTTCCACCTTCCTGATGGGAAATGGGAAAGCCAGGTGGTGGCAGGTGCTGGAGCTCATATTGGGGGTAGGGACTCAGTTCAGCATTTCAAGTGCCTCCAGGGAGTGACCTGATGGATCAGGTTTGGAGTGGACCACACTGGAGAGCATGGCAATGAAAGGATGTCCAAGAAAACACTGGTCACATCCTTCCTTGGCCTCCTGCTGTCTGTGGAACCTCGCACTTAAGGACAGGACCACAGACGGAATTGTATCAGGCTGAATTGTAATAAGTGGATTTAGGGGGTAACTGAGACTCAGAAAAGGGCAGGAATTTCCTTGAGCACACATAACAGGGAAAATCTGTTATATAAAACATATAAATTCCTTGTAAGATTCACTTCCTCTAGTTATGTAGGTACTTTGGTTAATATGTTTCATGACTTACACTGACATTTCCAGGATTCTCTGGAAGCCTTTCTTGTTGTCCAGCTCTTTATAATTGGAAATGGCACCCATACTGATGTCTCTGTCCTGCTTTTAACACTTAGGTTCAATTTCATTTTCAGCTGCTTACATTAAATCTAATTTTCTGTCTGAAGCTAAAACAAGGTTTGACATATATAATGAACCATCATTTGACAAAAATAGAGAACACATAACCTATGAGAACTTTGTTTTCTAATGCAAAGAAAAGATCTCCTGTGCTTTTCAAATTCCTTCCAAAGATTTCCTTCTTCCTTGTGCTTCAGCGTCCTCATCTGGACTTGAGGGAGGGAGCTCGCCTGAACCTAAGCCCTGAAGATCTGGGCTGCCCATCTCCTGGTTTCTGGTAAGGATCAAAGGACTAAGCATGTGAAGGTGCTGGCCACTCAGTCACCAGCCCCAGCTGTGATGACACCACAAAGGGCTTTATCATGATGCTGCAGGTATTTTTAAATGTATTATTTTAATAGATGGATAGTTGCTTTAAAATGTTGTGTTAGTTTCAGGTATATAGCAGAATTTTCAGTTATCCATCTATATCTATATCTTCTTTTTCAGATTGTTTTCCCTTGTAGATTATTACAAGCTGTTGTGGTGAGAATACACAGAAGAACTGTACAAAATAGGTCTTAATGACCCGGACAACCACGATGATGTGGTCACTCAACTTGAGCCAGACGTCCTGGAGTGTACAAGTGGACCTTAGGAAGCATTAGTATGAACAAAGCTAGTGGAGGTGATGGTATTCCAGCTGAGTTATTTCAAATCTTAAAAGATGATGCTGTTGAAATGCTGTACTCAACAAGCCAGCAAATCTGGATAACTCAGCAGTGGCCACAGGACTGGAAAAGGTCACTTATCATTCCAATCCCAAAGAAAGGCAGCGCCAAAGAATGTTCAAACTACTGTACAATTGTGCTCATTTCACATGCTAGCAAGATAGTGCTCAAAATCCTTAAAACTAGGCTTCAGCAGTTTGTGAACTGAGAACTTCCAGATTTATAAGCTGGATTTAGAAAAAGCAGAGGAACCACAGATCAAATTGCCAACATCCACTGAATCATTGAAAAAGCAAGAGAATTCCAGAAAAACATGTACTTCTGCTTCATTGACTACATGAAAGCCTTTGTGTGAATCACAACAAACTGTGGAAGATTCTTCAAGAGATGGGAATACCAGACCACATTACCTGCCTCCTGAGAAACCTGTATGCATGTCAAGAAGAAACAGTTAGAACCAGACATGGAACAACAGACTGGTTCAAAAATGGGAAAGGAGTACATCAAGGCTGTATATTGTCAGCCTGCTTATTTAACCTACATACAGAGTCTACATCATGCAAAATGCTGGGCTGGATAAATCACAAGTGGGAATCAAGATTGCCAGGAGAAATATAAAAAATCTCAGATATGTAGATGACATCACCCTAATGACAGAAAGTGAAGAGGAACTGAAGAGACTCTTGATGAAGGTGAAAGGGGAGAGTAAAAAACCTGACTTAAAACTCAACATTGAAAAGACTAAGATCATGACATCTGGTTCCATCACTTTATGGCAAGTAGATGGGGAAAAAATATAAACAGTGACAGACTTTATTTTCTTGGGCTCCAAAATCACTGAGGATGATGACTGTAACCATGAAATTAAAAGATGCTTGCTCCTTGGAAGAAAAGCTATGACCAAACTAGACAGCATATTAAAAAGCAGAGACATCACTTTGCCAACAAGCATCTGTATAGTCAAAGCTATGGTTTTTCCAGTAGTCATGTATGGTTGTGAGCTGGACCATACAGAAGCCTGAGCACTAAAGAACTGATGCTTTTGAATTGTGGTGGAGAAGACTCTTGAGAGTCCCTTGGACAGCAAGATCAAACCAGTCAATCCTAAAGGAAATTGGTCCTGAATATTCATTGGAAGGACTGATGCTGAAGTTGAAGCTCTAATACTTTGGCCGCCTGATGTGAAGAACTGACTCATTGGGAAAAAACCTCCTGAAGGCAGGAGGAGAAGGGGATGACAGAAGATGAGATGGTTGGATGGCATCATTGACTCAGTGGACTTGAGTTTGAGCAGACTCTGGGAGGTAAGTGAAAGGGAAGCCTGATGTGCTGTAGTCCGTAGGGTGGCAAAAGGTTAGACACAGCTGAGCAGCTGAGCAACAGCAATATGATATTTGATATATGATAGCATATGATATTTGTTGTGTTTTTTTACTTCACTTAGTTTGATAATCTCTAGATCCATCCATGTTGCTGCAAATGGCATTATTTCAATTTTTTATGGTGGAGTAATATTCCATTGTATATGTGTACCACATCTTCTTTATCCAGTCATGAGTTGATGGACATTTAGGTTCATCAGTAGCTTCCATGTCTTGGCTATTGGATTTTCTCCAGATATATGTCCAGGAATGGGATTGCTAAATCATTTGATAGCTCTGTTTTTAGTTTAAGAAATCTCAATACTGTTCTCCATAGTAGCTGTACCAATGTACATTCCCACCAGCTATATAGGAGGGTTCACTTTTCTCACATCCTCTCTGATGCTGCAGTATTTTTAATGGAGTTTCTTCTCCAGGATTCTAGACTGACTTATTTACACTTCCGTTTATACATGATCTTTTGGAAACCTATTCCATAGAGATCCTAACACAACCTGCTGAGCCCTGGAGCAGAGGTCTAGCTAGACTATTCAGAAGGCGTTATAATAAATGTTGGGTATTTGCATTCCTGACTGGGAGGAGGCTTCTGCATCCTTTTTGTCTTCCTCTGTCTCACATCTGTGACTTGTACTCTTGTTGAATCAGACTCCATGGGCACCTTTACTTCAGTGTCAGAGAGTCACTGGTTCCAACCTGACTCCAGTCAGCACTGGCCTGAATGTGTTCCACCTGATTGGGTTCATATTCCTCTAAAAATGTTGCACAAAATACTCATTCTCAGGAATGCTTGTGGGCTTTTCAGAGAAGGGCTGTGATAAAACAGGTCAACGAAATTATACGTGGACCTCCACCTTATGTGGGTTTGAAGTGCTCATAGTCACTTTACTTTTAATTCAGCATTTCCTGGATTCATTTGAACAGAAAGCACTCTTTCTTTGAATGTAAAAAAAGTTAAACAAAATGCATTAACACCCTATAGAGCAAAACCATAGCCTTGCAAATACCATATATATGCGTGAAATGCTTTCTCTTGAAGCTCAGCTCAAAAGGTTCCTGAAGCTGAATGCTTCTGCCCAAGTCAGCTAATCTGATCTCTTTTCACTGTATTAAATTTAATTAAATGAATGTGATTTAATTGTATTACACTGCTTTAAAAAGATACATATGCTGCTCTAATAAACTTCTCATGCCACACGTTTTGGGGGCTTGTTTGCAGCTTAATAACCAGCTTTCCTCTATCAATTCACAATTGCCATAAACTGAGCCAGAGATTCCTGATGTGGAGACTGTGTTGAGGTCCCTTGTCCCCTCCTGGGAACAGCCCTACAGCTGGTTCTGCCACTACCAGAGGCTCCACACCTGCCTTGATCCTGAGGTTGTTCAGGCACTTGGTCACCATGTACTTGCCATGATTTAAAATTTTTTAATTTAATTTTTGAAGTATAGTTGATTTATAATGTTGTGTTCATTTCTGCTCTACAGCAAAGTGACTAAGTTATACCTATATATTCTTTTTCATATTCCTTTTGTTGTATCACAGGACATTGAATAGAGTTCCCTGTGCTCTATAGTGAAACTGTTAGTTACTGAGTCATCTCCGACTCTCTGTGACCCCGTGGACTATAGCCCACCAGCCCCTCTTTCCATGGAATTCTCGAGGCAAGAATACTGGAATGGGCAGCCGTTCCCCTCTCCAGGGGAATCTTCCCGACCCAGGGACCAAATCAAACCCAGGGCTCCTGCACTGCAGGCAGATTCTTTACCACATGGGTGACTTGCTTTTCATCCATGCTATGATTTATTTTTTATTAAAGTTACCTGAGAAGTGAGTTTGAGCAAATAGAAGGTGTGTTTAAACGCATCTGATACCATAACAAAAAAAGAGCCATCTTAAAGAGCCAGTGCCTCTGTCCCCCTCTTTCAGTCCACCAGTGTGTTTCTGATAATAAATAATAAGAACAACTCTACGTTTTGAGAATGTTTCATCTCTTCAGAACATGACCTCATTGATTAGATATCAAATCCTCTGAGCAACCCTGAGGGTGTGGGTGCTTGGGTGCAGTGACCCTACCCGACAATGTTGAAGTTCCAGGAGCACTGGGGTCTCCAGGCTCCAGAGATGCTCAGGTAGCGGGAGGCTCCAGGCTGGCCTGACCAACAGGAGGGGGAGGGTCTGAAAGGGCTTCTCCCCTCCCCCTCCTGGCTGTTTCCCCCACATTAAGTGAGGGATAGACACCTTTCTGAATTTGGCAACAAGAAGTTCATGATCTGAGCCACAGTCAGCTCCAGGTCTTGTTTTTGCTGACTGTTTAGAACTTTTCCATCTTTGGCTGCAAAGAATATAATCAATCTGATTTCGGTATTGACCATCTGATGATGTCCATTTGTAGAGTTGTGTTTTGTGTTGTTGGAAGAGGGCATCAGCTATGACCAGTGTATTCTCTTGGGAAAACCCTGTTGGCCTTTGCCCTGCTTCATTTTGTACTCTAAGGCCAAATTTGCCTGTTACTCCAGGTATCTCTTGACTTCCTACTTTTGCAGTCCAGTACTCTATGATGAAAAGGACATCTTTTTTTGGGTGTTAGTTCTAGAAGGTCTTACAGGTCTTCAAAGAACTGTTCAGTTTCTTCAACATCACTGGCTGGGGCATAGACTTGGATTACTGTGATACTGAATGATTTGCCTTGGAAATGAACAGAGATCATTCTAGTATTTTTGAGATTGCACCCAAGTACTGCATTTTGGACTCCTTTGTTAACTATGAGGGCTACTCTATTTCTTGTAAAGGATTATTGCCCAGAGTAGTAGATAAAATGGTCATCTGAACTAAATTTGTTCATTCCAGTCCATTTTAGTTCACTGCTTCCTTAAATGTCAATGTTCACTCTTGCCATCTCCTGATTGACCACTTCTAATTTACCTTGATTCATGACCTAACATTGCAGGGTCTCATGCAGTATTGCTGTTTATAGCATTGGAATTTACTTCCATCATCAGTCCCATTCACAGCTGGGTGTTGTTTTTGCTTTGGCTCTGTCTCTTCATTCTTTCTGAAGTTATTTCTCCACTGATCTCCAGTAGCATACTGGGTACCTATCGACTGGGGAGTTCATCTTTCAGTGTCTTATCTTTTTGCCTTTTCATACTGTTCATGGGGTTCTCAAGGCAAGATTACTGAAGTGGTTTGCATTCCCTTCTCTAGTGGACCACGTTTTGTCAGAACTCTCCGCCATGACCCGTCCGTGGCCCTACATGGCAAGGCTCATGGTTTCACTGAGTTAGACAAGGCTGTGGTCCACGTGATCAGTTTGATTACTTTTCTGTGATTGTGGTTTTCATTCTGTCTGCCCTCTGACAGATAAGGATAAGAGACTTACGGAAGCTTCCTGATGGGAGAGACTGACATTGTACAGGAGGCAATGATCAAAACAATCCCCAAGGAAAAGAGATGCAAAAAGCCAAAATGGCTGTCTGGGGAGGCCTTACAAATAGATGAGAAAAGAAGAGAAGAGAAAGGCAAAGGAGAAAAGGAAAGACATACCCATCCGAATGCAAAGTTCCAAAGAATAGCAAGGACAGATAAGAAAGCCTTCCTCAGTGACTGATGCAAAGAAATAGAGGAAAACAACAGAATTGGAAAGACTAGAGATCTCTTCAAGAAGATTAGAGATACCAAGGGAACATGTCATGCAAAGATGGGCACAATAAAGGACAGAAATGGTATGGACTTAACAGAAGCAGAAGCTATTAAGAAGAGGTGGCAAGAGTACACAGAAGAACTATACAAAAAAGATCTTCATGACCCAGTTAACCATGATGGTGTGATCACTCACCTAGAGCCAGACATCCTGAAATGAGAAGTCAAATGGCCTTAGGAAGCATCACCATGAACAAAGTTAGTGGAGGTGATGGAATTCCAGCTGAGCTATTTCAAATCTTAAAAGATGATGCTGTGGAAGTGCTGCACTCAATATGTCAGCAAATTTGGAAAACTCAGCAGTGTCCACAGGACTGGAAAAGGTCAGTTTTCATTCCAGGCCCAAAGAAGGGCAATGCCAAAGAATGCTCAAACTACCCCACAAATGCAGTCACCTCACATGCTAGCAAAGTAATGCTTAGAGTTCTCCAAGCCAGGCTTCAACAGTATGTGAATCATGAACTTCCAGATGTTCATGCTGGATTTAGAAAAGGCAGAGGAACCAAAGATCAAATTGCCAACATCCATTGAATCATCAAAAAAGCAAGAGAATTCCAGAAAAACATCTGCTTTATTGATTATGTCAAAGCCATTGACTGTGTAGATCACAACAAACTGTAGAAAATTCTGAAAGAGATGGGAATACTGGATCACCTTAACTGCCTCTTGAGAAATCTATATGCAGGTCATGAAGGAACAGTTAGAACTAGACATGAAACAACAGATTGCTTCCAAATTGGGAAAGGTCAAGGATGTATATTGTCACTGTGCTTATTGAACTTATATGCAGAGTACATCATGCACAATGCCCGGCTGGATGAAGCACAAGCTGGAATCAAGATTGCCAGGAGAAATATCAATAACCTCAGATATGCAGATGACACCACCCTTATGGCAGAAAGTGAAGAGGAACTAAAGAGCCTCTTGATGAAAGTGAAAGAGGAGAATGAAAAACCTGGTTTAAAACTCAACATTGAAAAAACTAAGATCATGGCATCCAGTCCCATCAGTTCAGTTCAGTCGCTCAGTCATGTCTGACTCTTTGTGACCCCATGAATCACAGCACGCCAGGCCTCCCTGTCCATCACCATCTCCCGGAGTTCACTCAGACTCACATCCATCGAGTCAGTGATGCCATCCAGCCATCTCATCCTCTGTCGTCCCCTTCTCCTCTTGCCCCCAATCCCTCCCAGCATCAGAGTCTTTTCCAATGAGTCAACTCTTTGCATGAGGTGGCCAAAGTACTGGAGTTTCAGCTTTAGCATC